>MJUU01065533.1:12225-23909 GCA_002080025.1 Modiolus philippinarum | reverse complement strand
CTTTTCTATGTATTGCGACTTGCTTGTATAAATAAGAAGTATCCCAACATATATATGTATTTAACAAAATAAATAAATAAATGAAATAAAATAAAATAAAATAAAATCGATAGATGATTATCTATCAAGAAAAAAAGATAGATAAACAAATAAATGAATTCATTAAAGACATTTAGTAATTTTATCGGGAATTCCAACAAATTAAGGCTATTTGCGCAATTTAGTGTTTGCCATTTTTCTGGAAGGGAAATTATTTAAAAAAAAGCAATTCTTTTACTGTCGTTTTCAGAAAAATTATCTTCAAAAGTAATAACCGTCTATTCCGGAATTTTATGTGGAATATTATGGTCATTTGCCTACAATACAAAATCATTGGATATGAAATCTATGCGAAAACGCTACGTTATACATTGTAACGTCGACATACAACCTTACGTTTGGCATTTTTTACACCTCTTGCAAAAGTTTGCGCTTACATAGAGAAAAAAGATGCTCCATGACATATAGTTTTCTATATATCAATGGATTCGCAATTTCTTCCTCTTCTTTGTGTTAGTTTTTGGACAGTATGTAATCGCTGCATTTGTAGATATGTCGAAAAACGTAACATTTTCAGGTGTGAAATTGCCATTTTTACGTTATGTCTTTGTAAAATTGTACCCCAAAGATCGCGTTTTCAATGTCAAATATCTTGCTTAAGTGATCCATGACCCCTATTAAAAAGTTGATATTCCGATGTAAGTCATTAAGATCTACTTGTGTGCAAATTTTCATGAGAAAGTAAGACATAGCCATTTAGTAACGTCTCACCTTAAACCAAACTTGACATGAGTAATACTTATGAGATGATGACCAAGTGTTATTTCTTTAGTGTCGATCAACAAACCAACATGGCCACCAGTAGAGAACTTAGTTTAACATTGAACCTTATGTGAAATGAATACAAAGGTCATCTTCTAGAGAACAACTGAATTGATTTAAACCAAACATGGCATGAATGTTACTTAGGAGGTAATGACCAATGCCCCGTCATCCAATAAGGCAGCCGGCGAAGAACTAACATTGGACCATATATGAAATGGGGGTAATAACAAAATTACCGAACAGAGTTGTCAGGAGCCGAAGTCCATGAGACAAAAAGACAAATCAGATGGAAACCACCACCAAAATTGCCTACCGCAATGGTCCTAACTTGGCATAGGCATTTCAAGAGATATGGAGGGTTACATCGGTTTTACTGTAATAAAAAATTACTGTAATAAAGCTTACTCCACTAGCGGTGTGAATCAAACGTGGATTCTTAAAAATTCAAAAGATCTCCTTGAACAGCTATTCTCAACCAGTCTTACCCATTCCCATAGCATTCAAACCTTTGACTTTTCTACTCTTTATACAACCCGGCCACACAATAAACTTAAAACAGTAATTGCAGATTTAATACATCAATGTTTCTGCACTAAAAATGAAAAACGGAGATACAGCTATTTAGTTATAGGGAAAGTCAAAACATATTTTGTTAAGAACCACACTGATTCAAACAAGAAGTACACCGAGACTGGCGTAATCAAAATGTTAGAATTTTTGATCGACAATATTTTTGTCGAATTCGGAGGTCGTGTTTTCCAACAGACAATAGGGATTCCTATGGGATCTAACTGTGCGCCGCTTTTAGCTGACCTTTACTCGTACGAGGCCAAGTTTTTACAAGGGCTTATTCAAAGAAAACAAACATATTTAGCCCAGTCCTTTAATTTCAGCTTCCGCTACATAGACGATGTACTTTCTCATAATAATCCTAAATTTGTGTTTCCCTGATTCAGTCGAATGTTATACGGATTTTCCTTACTGGTCTCTTCCTTTGATCGATTCGGACTTATTTAAGGAGTATTTACATCAGATCTATCCCAATGAGCTTGAAATTAAAGAAACAACTGAAACACCTACTTCAGCTTCGTACGTAGATCTTTTATTGTATAATGAAGAAGATGGACGTTTGAAGTCTAAGCAGTATGATAAGCGTGATGATTTTAATTTCCCAATTGTGAACTTTCCCTTTCTTAGCAGCAATATACCTACCTCTCCAGCCTATGGAGTGTACAGTTCACAGTTGATTCGTTACTGTTGAGCGTGTAGTTTGTACAGTGATTTTTGAACAGAGCAAAAACACTGCCCAAAAGCTGCTTAGTCAGGGATTTGTTCAACCTATGTTAATTTCATCCCTCAAGAAATTCTATGGCCGTCACCATAACATCATCGAAATATATGACGTGTCAGTATCCCAAATGAAAGTGGACATTTTCAGCTAGATTCACGTCTTCCCGGATTTGACTACCGACTTTGACATTTTCCTGGATTGACCCACTCCAAGTGTGACGGGCGCTGTTAACAGAGCAGGACATGCTTACCCTTTCAGAGCACCTGATGTCACTCTCAGTTTCACTGGAGTTCACACTGTGGGTGCTTTGTTGTGAATGTTGTGATTTCTGTTTCTGTGCTTTTTGTCTGTCTAGCGTCGTTGTTTTCTGTCTGGCGTCATTGTTTTCTGTGTTCTCGTTTTTGCCATGCCTTTGGACTTCGATTTTTGTAAATTTCACTCCTTTGTTCCTTCGGTATTCTACTGCCGTTGTTTTTTACGGCTAGACAAAGCTACCCTTCCATTGACGTAGTGTCCTGTAGCAACTCAACAGTAATTGTTATTGAAAGGTCGTAGACAATTAAAAGAAATGATCATCCCAGTATTAAGTAAAAAAGGAATCTTGAATCAGAGTTCGGACCGAAACTTCAAATTTTTCCACAAAGGAAATGCATACAAAAATCTTCTTCTGTAGTTTAACATTGGATCAATATCAACATAATTTTACTTTAGCCCGTATTTGCCTCTCATATTAAGTCCATCTTCCATATGAGCAATATAGCCTCTTGAGAGCCTCTTGTTTGAATAAATATTTGTTTGTAAATAAAACACTAAAAAACGTTCGTTGTTCTTTATATTCGTTCGATAAAAATCTGTTCCACCACTTTTGAAAGAAAAAAAAAACAACAACACTATTTTAACACATGTGAAATACAGTGTAATGTAATAAAATATTTTACATTTTTGTATGGTCTATTATGCATACATCAAATCAGTTAGCTGTCATTTCCCTGTAGTAGTCACAGTTAAAAATAGTTATGACATGGAGTTTATTTCAGTAATTAGCTTACATGTTAATTTGCATAATTTCAAATACAAAGAAAGAGCTCTGTTTTATAACGTCAAAAAATGATAATAGATAAATATAATAAAATAAGAAAAGCTTAGTTCTCCGCAAACGGTTTAACGTCTCTGGTTTAGGTAGCATAGTTCGCCTATTATTGGTTGAATAATGTTTATGCCGGTTGAACAAAATGTAAAAAAAATTCTATTTTCAAGTTTTGTCCCGGCTAAGAGTAATTTTTTGTCTCGGTTTTTGATAGCTGAACATTTATATTTACCCAAACATTACCCAGCTTACGAGGGGCGATAACTGCAGTCATCATGTGCGTGTAAACTTCGGTTTTCATCACACATCTTGATTTCAGGAATCCGGGCATCTCACTTGCCGCCATAAGTATTTCATAGACCGGAACTTTGAAATTTTCAGTAATGATAAATTCATGATGACACCATCAATATTTTTCTTGAGTAATGAGGTTTCTTTTACATTTGTAGTTAGTTGATGAATATGTGGATGGCATTCATCTGACTGGAGAAAAAAATGACGACAGTGAAAGTTTGATTATAGAGTTGGATGGCAAACAACTGACTAACCAAATAGATAATAAGGTATTAAACAAGTCAGTAGATTCTACAAGTCTTGTACTTTTTCATTATCGAAAATCATAAGTGCATGGAGATGCAAAACCTGTCACGATTTTTTAAAGAGGTAACCGGCAAAAGTAGACATGAAAATTGTGTATTTCAAAGAGAAGTTTAGAAAAGACGACACTGATGCTAGATCTTTTTGTCAATCATGTATACTCGGCATTGCCAAAGAAAAAAATGCATGTTAAATATACTGTGATAAAAAGCGAAAGGTTAATGTGAATGATTTGTAGTTTTTTCTAAAAGAGATTCCGTTCCGGATTGACTTATTCGCTTTGTTAATATCCTTTTTCACATAAACGTAAATTGACGTTTGGACACGATGAGTATTTGAATGCGAATTGCAATTCGTTTAGGAGATAAATCATTTTCGGAAGCCATTCGAATTGAATGATTATAGCATCACTAATTGACCGTCGTGAATATCAATAAAAATGTCACGAGTACAGAACAAAGTTGAAGGATTAAACGAGTTGTGGCCTCTGCCCCTCTGCCGCAACGAAAATTATCCACTGCCTTGATCGACACGAGTGACAGTTTTATTAATTGAGGAAAACCCGATAAATTACCGCATTGTGTATAATGATTCGAATTCTTTCGAATTACATGTGAACACAACATTAGATTTAATTCACGCCATTAAATAATGCCGAAATGACATATCAGTTGTATGACGTCAACACAACCGTCACGAGTTTACTGATTTCTGAAATACATTTCTAAAAAGGTCCCAGGGAACTGCATGTGTCACCTGCAGTATATACACTTCATCCAAGAATCCCTGAAATTGTAACGGAAAAATGGACAAACAAAACTTGAGGCCAAAAGGAACCAGTCAATGTTATGTTTGTTGATGATCCCGCATCCATAGGCTAAAACATGGATGTAGGGTTGTTTGATAATTAGTATTATTATATGATTGTATTATTTCTGTTTTCTAATTGGCTGAAAACCCTTGAAAGTTAACGAGTATGCATCATGTCAACCTCAAATGTGCTATAAATAGCTACAGGTTATGTGGACTGTAATGTCAACCCGATTTGGGCTAAAAATAGAAATAAAAATTTCAGATTCTAACTGTCAATCTAATTTTAGAGAGAACTGTATTTATGGATAAATTTTTCATTTTATGTATTAAAACTTTCAAATTTGTAAATAAAGGACAAAACTGTGCTATTTATTATCAAAAGAATTACTTACAAAAGAATAATGATAAAAAAACACAAATAAATAAATAATGATGACATTCGGACGAAAACCATTTCCAATTTGTCTTTTTCCTAATAAATTCATCATATAATACAATAATTACTGACTTTGAAATAGGTTACTGCAGGGATTTATCATCCTTCAAAAAGCAACATTCACCTCGCCACTGATCACTTTATTTGTCTTGTACGTTAAAATTTTTCCAGATATATACCAACTCATTTCTTATTCTCAACAAAAGGGCAATAATTTCAATCAAAACTTTATAATACCGGAATTTATCTATTTTTAAAAATTAATCCAAATTATTAAATTCATATCTTTCAGAACTTCAGTGTATATAGAACTGACGATAAGTGTTATGTTGCATTCGGGGTAAGTAAAGTCATTAAATATATTTATTTGTACGTATAATTCTGTAGTTTTCTTTCGCATATACAAATGCACTTGTATCGACCATTTACATAGTCGGAAAAACACAAGAGGTTTTCAACGTAAACTAACCAAAAATGTAAAATTTATTTTCTTTCGATCTGTACGGTTTCCAAACTTCATCTTTGGTGAACTTTATCAATATAATATGACCTTTAATATGATATTTAATATTATATTTAATTTAATATGATCTATTTGTTTTGTTTTATATGTCTACAGATTTCATATGCCAGGGTGCTGATTTATAAGATTTTCTTCGGTAAACGTGACATGTTGTCCTTTGTCACATGATCTTGATTGAGTGAAAGGGTCTATGATTTTCATGTCTTTAATTTTTTGTGTCGCCTGCTGTAAGCAGAGTCGACACATAGGGATTACTATCTGTTGTCTTACGTCGTCGTCCTGCGTCGTCTGTCGGTTTTTGAATCCGCACCTCCTTCAAAACTGCTGGTCTGATTCCAACCAAGCTTTCAGAATATGTTGTTCGACTGATGAAACTTAGAATTTTGAGTTTACAGATATTAGAGGTTCACGGAGCCAAAATTGCTCATTTGCGAGTCTGTTGGTTTTTGAATCCAAAACTCCTTCAAATTTGCTCGTCCGATTCTAACCAAACATTCAAGAGATGGTGTTCATCTAGTGTTGTTGTGCACCTGTTACTAAGAATTTTGATTTAACAGATTTCAGAGGTTCACAACGCCGAAATTGCTCATTTATTAATCTGATTTGTTAATCCACCATTTCATCATAACTTTTAAGTCAGATTCCAACCAAGCTTGCAGGATGTGTTGTTCACCTATTGTAGTTGTGCACCTGACGAGATCCTATCGTTGTATACGTTTGTCTTTTGTCTTATACGTGTTTTTCTTGTGTAGTTCCCTTGCAAATTGTTGCATGTAATTATAATTTTCAGCCATTGTAGGTGTCTCCTGTCATCCATTTTTTAACATTTACAGTTTTGTTTTAACAGATTTGTTCATGAAACCAAAATTGCTCATTTCTTAATCTGGTTTGATAATCCACAACTCCATTACAACTATAAGTCAGATTCCAACCAAACTTGCAGGATATGTTGTTTACCTGATCTAGTTGTGCATCTTATACATAATTTTTATTTTATTTTACAGATTTTTAAAGGTTCACTGCGCCAGAATAGCTCATTTGTTAATTTGGTTTGTTAATCTTCGACTCCTTCACAACTGTCTGTAAGATTGCAACCAAACTTTCAGTATATGTTGTTTACCAGGTCTTGTTATGCACATTTTGCTTAAAATATTGTTTTTGCTAAGCATACATAACTCATTTATTAATTCAGTTTGTAAATCTTCAAGTCCCCAAAACTGTAGTTCATATTCTAAAAAATTTGCAGAATATGTTTTTATCATAATCTAGACATGCATATGATATTTAAAATTTTAATTTTATAGATTTTATAGGTTCACTGGGCCAAAATGGCTCGTCTGTACTGCAGGCGACACATGTGCTCCTGATGAAACACCAATCAATTTTTTAGTAATATCAGGAATAAACCCTTCAATAAATTTAGAACACAAGTAAACTGACGGACATTTTGCATTCTTGACTAGTGGCTTTTTAGGGAAGTGATCCTTACTATATTTCAATGATATTTTTAAAGTTACAAGATTTTTTTTTACAAGGTAGCATACTACAATATCACTGAAGTTGTTAAAATAATGAAAATATTGCAATTGAATAAACTGTATCGGGCTACCTATAAACATTAACTGAAAAGAAAAAAATATATATATAATAACTTTTAATCAAATTTCAAGATATCCTTAGGTGACACTTAATAAAACATAAAAGGATTTCCTCGATTTTGGGAAGGTGGTAATAAGTGAAAAATCCACATTCCTGCATTCTAATAAGACTTTAAAATGATAAGATAGAACCGGCCTTCAAAACGTCAATAATGAACTGATTCGATGATAGCTTTTATTTTCGAAGGAAATCAGTGGGTCGGAAAGTGCACCCCCTTATTTATATAATGCCCTAATAAGTGAATTATTCATTTCACTGGAAGCAAGCCAAGAAAGAACCCACTCATTTTGATCAAAGGCATCCCTCGGAGAAATTGTCTGGTCAATTAACTTGCCACGATTAGGACGTTGTCATGGAAACGCAAAGGAGGAGGTATGATAAGCAATAGAAAATTGGCCCCTAAAATTACAAAAATATAAAAATTATTCAACCTCTTCAAAAATGCACTGATTTATTTGCCAAATGATTATAGTAATAAAATCTAGACACTTTTATACAGAAAAGTCAGTCATGATGTCACAGTGACGTCAAAAACATGCCTTATATGGGGAAATTAACCAAATACGGCCATTTTGTATGAAGTTTTCATCAAAATCAAATGTGAGCAACAGCCTTACCCAAAAATATATTTTAACCACATTAAAATCTTTTAAAAATACGTCTCATAGCAAAAGATCTTTTTGGGAAGTCTGTTGCTCATATCTAAATATTAATGAGAAGACGTCAAAATGAGGCAATTTCTAAGGATTTTTAGGATTTTCCTGAAAAACACTAAGTTTGAGAGCCTAGTACGAAAATACGAGACAGAATTCAAAACTTTGATTACTGATATCTGTCAGACTAATGTCTTATGAACATCTTAAGAGTGATAATTGATTAATTTACAATACTTTGTATTTTCGAAAATGAGGGGCCAAAAAGTGGCCTTACCATACCACCTCCTTTAATTATCAGTCAGTTTATAGTCGGGATAATATAAAAGACTTCGTTTTATGATATATAGTTGATTGATTAATTAATTATAGCTGATTAATTAAACCAACAAGTGTGAATTCTAGCCATTTGTTGCTATTTCACGACCCAAAGATGTAAATAATAAACTTGACAACTGCAAAACACAGACCTATTCAAGCGATACTTCTGTATATACCACTATACAGAAAGTGACAACCTTCCCCCGGGCCATCATCAAATAAAAAATGACTGCAAGTGGGGACTTTATTTTGTTCAAAGATCTTCTAGTCTAAATTTCAACTACATTTATCCAGAATATAGTCCTTGGGTGGTCCCCTTTAAAAAGTGTAAGGCAGGCTCACATCCTATCCAGAATGACAACAAGCTTGACACCTAAAATCATTAAGACTGGAGCCAGTGGGAACACTTCCCCCAAAACCACTGTTCAAATTGGAAAATATCACTTGTGTAGTTCGCCTTGTACATAGTACCGGTTGGATATTTAGCTTATTACGGTATAAAAATCAGACAGGATCAATGCATGTATTTTGATTGGTAATGTTAGTCTTAAACCACTGCCAAAGCACTCACAGGGATCAATGTATCTTATTTTAGAAAAATTACTAGAAATCAATTTCGATATCTTTATATCTTTTCAGTACGGTAGTGGAGCATTTATTGCTACATTTAATACATTAAACACAACTTTGCCAAAACACTAATTAAGATTATACCTCTTTGGGCATCTCATTGTAAGTTGTTAATTAACACATGTAAAGGTAAATCCAAGTTTTCCATTACTTCAAATAGAGCGAGGGTATTTACAGAATTATGTAATTTTTTACTTTTTTCTCAAGCACTACTTGGAAGGACGGAATGAAATTTTGCACACGTATTCATCAATTCAGCATACAAATTTTAAAGAAAATCTGGATTTAATTCATCCAAAATGATAGGCACGATGCATCAGTACACTTTCATTACGATTCACACACTTATTGCAAACTTCATTATCACACTGCGAATGTTTAGATTATTTTTTATATGTAATACAAAAAACGATTTAAAAATATTTAATTTCATAGTCCGAAACAACCAAGGGAAATAAGCAGCTACGGGAAACAATCTAAGTAATTCTTTCTTGCTTCGTTTAATTAAGAGTCCATTTCTTTGGTTAATGCAAATCACTTATCGGCCTGTTATTGGAATAGGTATTTTTATATTTCAGGACACAGAGTTAAATGGATGTGTAGAAGGAACTATACCAAACCCCGGAAGCATTCCACAGGATGTAGAAACAGCATGTGGTCCTGACAAACAAATTGTCTTTATCACTGGACCATGTCAGGATGGTAAGATTATGACAGCGTTTTTATCAGACCTCTTACAAAACATACAACTTCTTTCATAATTGATGATGTTGTTATGCGAAATCTATTTAGAAGTATTTCAACTGAAGTTTCATATGTAAATAAGGCTTGATATCATAGTCAACGGAAATTATGTCCTTAGCTAGCTGTCATTAACTGCGAGAATTTTTCAGGACAGTAACCGTGTGTACTGTCTTCATGTTTTATGTACTTCATTGTAAAGGTACTCTTCTTGATAAGTTGGACTTTTTTCTAGTTTGCTTTTTATTGTGGGTCTTTTGTGTATTTTCTTTTAGCCATTCACCACACATGGGGGAGGGTTTGGATCCAAGAAAACGAGTTTAACCTCAACGCAATTTTTGCACCTGTCCCAAGTCAGAAATATGTTGGTCACTGGCTTGTCCTTGTCTTCTTATAAAATTTTAGTTTCTTAATATTCGGGTAATTGGATGTGGTTTGTTTCCTTTGATTTGTTCACTTTTTTACTTTTTGGGGGGCCATTTAGGGCTTGATATATGGTGTGAGATTCCTCACTGTTTTGAAGACCGTATGGTGACCCATAGATGGTTTGTTTTGGGTTGTTTTAACCTGAGATGGGATGTTGTCTCCTTGACATTTACCCCTTTCCCTTTCTTTTTCATATCATATAAATGTGATAAAATCACAATCAAATCATAATTGACCTAAAAATTTTGTATTTTTCTGATATTATTTTCCATCACATTTTGTCATTACTAATACAAAAATAAAGGGGTAAATGTACTTTGGACAAAAAAAAATTGTAAGATTAAGCAAATGGAAAAAAGCTTTTATTTTTGGACTTCATCTTGAACTCAACAACATTAAGAAAACACACATTAATGAAGGGAAGATAATACATACCTTACAGTAACTTAAATACGGTTCCTAGCACTAGCTTGAGAGGAATTCACTTCCTAAATACAGTCCTTATAGTTTTTTGCTTACCTGGCAAGAGCCAAGTTTAGTGTTCTATCACTCGGCGTCCGTTCGTCTGTGATAAACTTTTCATTCAAATATCTCCCCTGAAACTATTTGGGCCACTTAGAACAAGACTTGGTCCCCTTTAAAGCTTATATCCGAGAGAAACGTGCCTTGTGATGGCAAGCGGAAAGCATAGTTTAAAATTGGACCATAAGGAAAACACATTCAAAGATCTCTTTCACATACATTCTTAGTAAAAGTCAAAGTAGTCCTAATGTCCTCCAAAAAGTATTTCAAGTCCAAGAGGGCATACATTGGGAAAATATTTTAACTTTGGGTCCATTGGAACACGTTAAAGATCTTCTCTTAGACCACTGAGCCAATTTGAACCAAACATCAAGTCTTAGCATCTTTTAGCCGAATTAAGGATGTTCGCTGGTGAATTTGAAAATAAATAGGGGTTAAAATAAATATAATTTTTTGTTAAGCCGCTCTTGCACTACACCGTATAGCACAAACGTATGAGGAACGGATGAAAATCATTTTTGTACGGTGGTTAATATTTTTGTTCGTTCACGAATTACAATAAAAACGCACAAAAACCGGAGGTATTCAGTAAGTACACCGTACATGCACAGTCCTGGCACCGAATAAACCAAACTCGTACCGGACAAACACCGGATCCTAAAGGACGAGCACCGAATAAAACGTATTTATAACGGTAACATACCGTACGAGTACCGAATAAAAATAAAAAATAATTGCTAACAAAAACGTACCGCACGAGCACCGAGTAAAAACGAATTGAATAATTACTATGCAAAACAATCGATTTTCAAAAAGGCTACCCCGAGTTCTTATCGTTGTCTACGTTTGTCTTTTGTCTTTTTATTGTTTTTCTTGTGAAGTTCCCTAATAGATTGTGGCATATGATTGTAATTTTTGGCCATTGTAAGTGTTTCCTGTTATCTTTTCTATATTAAACCTATGTCTTTTGACCACTCAAAAACTTATTTTACACAAATTATCATTACGGCGTGCTTGACCAATTAAATTCATTTTCCCAAAATGTCACCGAATAGAAAAGCAAGAGAATGGCCCAAGAAAAGGACTGTCGGGTCACAGATAACCTTCTTCACTAACGGCCC
>MJUU01065533.1:0-12068 GCA_002080025.1 Modiolus philippinarum | reverse complement strand
GAAAAAAAAAAAAAAAAAAAAAAAAAAAAGGTAAAAGTAGGCCACATTTTAAAGGTAAAAAACCAAAATATACAAAGTAACAAAAATGATAAAAGACTGGCTAAAACAGAAGAAAAAGGCAGAAAGTATGGCTCAAAATACCGGCTTAATGACCTCCAACTTGGGGGCAACCAGATAAATTATATTATTCTTCAGTGGTTCTAGTTTCTCTCGTTCTTCCAGGACCATAATTTTGGTTTTCCGTCCGGTTGCCTCATAGTTGAAGCCATAAGGTCGAAAATACGGGCATTTTCTTCTGTTCTTATCTGTATTTTTTTTTTAAATATTTTATAGTTTGTGCTAATTATCTTCTAATCGTGCCCTACTTTGACGTTTCTTATTTTTTTTATTACATGCTAATTTTTGTCGTTGTACAGCATATATTTTTTATAAATTATAAGCATATTTTTTTTTTTTTATAAATTATCACTTTTATTCGGTGCTCGTCCGGTTGGTTTCCGCTGTAAATCCGGAACTCGAACGGTTTATCTGTCATCTCTTCGGTAAAAATCCGTTTCACCAATTTAATCTACCGTACATGGACGGATGCAAGACGGAGAAGTAACGAATGAATTACGTATATACAACGTATGACAACCGAACAAAACGTAAATCTAGCGTACATTCACCGTACATTTTGTTCAAAATTTTTCACCGCACAAAACGGACATCACCGTACTTGTACCGTATTCAGCGGATAAAGAAAAACGACAAACGTATATGAACGGAGACGAACAGATATAATTTATTTTTATACGTTCAGCGTTCGTTCGTCTAGTGTAAGAAGGGCTTTAGAAAACTGAAAAAGAAGTGATTAAAGTGAAAAAAAATTGATAGATTGCTGATGTCGTTTTTAAGATTTATAGTTTGGCTCGAATCTGAATTTCTCTGAATTTTTCCGATTTTTAACATAAGCAATGTTTATCAATGAACGACACTATCAATAGGATTTAATAAAATTTTGTCAGAACGCTGCTAAATGTATATAAGATGAAATTATCAAACAAAGTATGGGGGTTCGTGGGCAAAAAAATATAATGCTTTTGCATGAATAAAACCAGAGTAGTCCGAAAAGTTCAACGGTTAATATGGCTACTGTTATTTCACAACTGACAATTGATTTTTGGTGGGTATGGAAAAGGGAAATGGACAATATTCCTGGCAGTTGAAATTCAGTATTTGAATGGGTAAAAGTGTATTTCTTGCATGATATGTTCCATTTCGTATGCGACTTTGGGATTAATAAAATTTGATCCGACTTTTGCAACCCTATAACGTAAGCCTTCGTTGGTTTGAATTAATTTTCAACTATCAATTCGGCAACTATGAATGAAAATTGACCTGAACGATAATTATGAATAACATGAGCCTACACGTTGATTACCTACGAAGGTCATATGTTAAAAGACTTCCGACATTTGAGAATCAATGTACTGCGAAATTATATTGCCAACTGCCAAAGCCGATATATGATGCATAATTATCAATAATTAATAACTTGACAGCATCAGAACCAAGGAAATCCATTAATTCGTAGAATTGCATCCCTGAAAAATAAATTGACCAAGAAAAAGAGAAATGTGAAGAAAAAGTTTATACTACAAAACATTCGTAGACTATAAATTACCAAGATAGTCTGTAGTTAATACATTTTCATTTTAGTGATTTGTGGCTAGCTTCGAAATTATCACATGTTTAACCTTTTCAAAAGCGAATAAAAGTAGTAACCAGAAGTGTTATCATTTTTTAGTATTTTATAAATGTTTAAGTAAATGTCTAGCCGTTTATTTTGAATGAAAGAATATGGAGCAAACGCACATGAGACAAAGTCTCTACAAATACATGGTAAAAAACAAGCAAAGGAACAACACTTTTATTATTGTTCTTCATCTTGAACTCACCGTGAGGCCTTCAACAATGAGCTTTGCTCATACCTCATAGTAAGTTCAAGCACATTTCAAACTAGCAATTTAAACGTGGCTAATTTTAGTCCTTTGAATAAACATGGTATTCATATTTGAAAAATGTTTGGCCATGATGAATTATGTTGTTTTAACCGATTCTTTTTTAAACTAAATCATCGAAACGGCAGCATTATAAATCTATTTTATATCAAGAAACCTTCGCTATATGTTTACAATATCGTAGTGTGTGTTGACCCCATTTTTGGATGAGAATTTCCAGCTTATTAAATTACACTTAAGACCCCCTGTTTTTTTTTTTTATAAAATATATAGAATTCCTTAACAGATGCGTTAGCAAATTAGTTCAACTGTACAACAGATAACGCGCAGAATCTCTGCAATCGTAATACACGGTTAAACCCACATGGTTAAAACATCTACCTGTTAAATCAAGAATATGCATGTTCTCGAGACAATTCCTTGAGAAAACCGATTCACCACGAAAACCGTCATACCAGACTGTCGACGGCTTTGGCCGAAATTTAAAAGAAACCCTAGGAAATTGTATTAAATCTAAAGCCAATCCCCAGGCGGTTGGCAATAACTTTGCTGATGGTAGTCTCTGTGACCTCAGGACCACTAGCTATGAAATCTACTAAGTTGTTGTATTATTTTTATTGTTCAAGAGATATTTCAAATACATGTATATAAAAAGACCATATGAGCAACAAGTGAAAATACGAGATTTTTGCCCAAGTACACCAAAAAGATTGAAGAAAACGGTATGCTTTGCTTGTACACGGAGGAAACCAAACAAAGGAAAAAGTAATTCCCTGTTGTTTAGTTTTGTTTCAGTTTATATATACACAAAGAGGAACAATTTAAATCGCTTGGAATGGAAAGTGATTATTTCAATATTTATCAGCATTATTTTATATAAATATTACATATTACAACAATTTATGTAACTGAGCATTACGAATGTTCCTGCTTAGTTTTTGACATTTCAATCAGCTATATTTTATATATTTTATATTTTTTAAATTTCTTTAGAGTAATCAATAACTTCTTTTAGTAACTTCATCCTATACAACTTTTAAAGAAAAATGACAATTTTTAATGAAATCGTTTTTTCTTATATTTTTTCAAATATTTTCATAATCTTTTAGTTCGATGTAGATATTTTTATATCGCTTGTACCTAACAAACGAGATAGGTAACGTATTAGCTTAAGATTTATTGGCCAAAAGGAGGACTAGCTTCAACAATCACTTTGCGTCCGTCGTCTCTGAAACCACTAGGCAAATGGTATCTTTGGAAATTGTGTCCGGAGGTTCGCACCTTATCCATAATGGCATTAATGGCCACCAGCTGGTACCCTAGTTTATCATTGGCTCTACGGGAAAACACATTCATAGATATTTTCTTCATAATCTACTTGGCCAATCTCAACATTACTTATTCTAATTGTCCTTTGACGAATCCCTTAGAAATAATGTCCAACCGAAATGTCAGTCCGGCGAGCGAAAATCATAGTCTAGTATTGGAACCTATGTAAACAATTATTTAGCTTAGGACCTCTTTGAAAATTGTGTCCGAGAGGTCCGAATTCTATGTCCAGCACAGGAAAAATAGTTCAACATTGGACACTATATGGAGACGTCTTACAGTATGTTCTAAAAAAACTCTAGACCATCGAAAAAAAACTCCACCGCAACTGTTCTTTGGTTCCCCCTTTCAAAATTGTGTTCAGTAGGTCATCCAAAGATGGTCATCAGCTGGTACCATAGTTTATCACTTCACCCTGAAGAAAAACATATTCAAAGATCTTCTATAAAACTGCCTAGCAAATAGGAACTAGATATACCAAAATAAAAATTGTCTCCGGTATGTCTCTAGGGAGAAACATATTTTGAAATGGCACCCACTTGATCTCTGAGATCACTTGGCCAACGGGAAACAAACTTAGTCACAATAGCCCTTCTGTTCCCCTTTAAACATTGTATCTGGCGGGTTTGCACCCAAACCAATATTTCTGCCCATCGGTAAATAGTTAACCATGAGCCTTTTTGGGGACAACACATTCGAAAATATTCGCCTGTGATGTTTTTGCCAATTTGGACAAGAAATGAAACAGATTCAATGTCAGCGATAGCCTCTTGCTAGTTTGAATTACTTATTTTTCAATTTTCTAAAATATACCAGTCAGTTGCAAACGTACTTTTTTATCCTTAGTATCATAATCATATATCAAGTTAGGGGCCTGGGTGGCCGAGTAGTTAAAGTATGTCTACTTCCTTTCCAACCACTGCAGTCGATCACCACTGCGGTGTAAGTTCGCGCCCCAGTTTGTACATTACAAAAAAGGTGCACTCGACGTACAATCGTAAGTGATAAGGTATGTCATTTACCTGCCCAAGGTCAGTGGTTCTCTCCGCGCACTCCGGCTTCCTCCGCCATTAAAACTGACCGTAGTGAAATAACTGAAATACTGCTGAAAGTGACATTAAACCCCATATCAATCATGCTTATTATTGTTCAATTGATTACTGTTTCTTTATAGAAAATAGAAGAAAGAAAAGGGCTCGTTACTGTCTGTACGATACTTTTGGCATCTGGAGTTATTGTGTGCCTACGAACACCAGGATATGCAGACGTTGCTATTTAAGATTGCGTGTGCGACTGTGCTTCAATGTTGGAAAATAGTATAGACAGTTCATCATTAAGTCATATTGTTTCATAGATGATAACCTCTTTACAGAAAATGCACATTGACTCTCGATCTGTATGTCGAAATAATTATGTCATTTCAATACTTTTCGTCCTGATGTTTATGTTCTGATACACATTTGATGACTCTTATATCTGCAAAAGAAAAATCTTTTTAAAATGAATTTGTAACAAGCGGGCTTGATAATGCAGTCAAGCTCTTTTTGTCCTTTGGAATATCATGTAACATGATTAAAATGATTTTCAATTTTGATGCGTTATGAAATAATTTATTATGATATTTATTGAAAAATGATTGTCTTGATTTTATCATTTATAATGTCCAACGAAAATATTGTTGTCTATCTCCTCCTTTTCCATAAACATCTGTAACGACTCTACAAAAGCCCTTTTCAAAAAGTGTTATCTTTCCTGGATTTGAACTCTCCCATCAAATTGAGGTACAAACACTCTTCGCTTCCTGTTATCACTTGTACGGTTGGCTATCAGTACACAACTTAAACCTCGGATATATTTTAATTATAACAAAATTAGTGCAGTGTCACAGTGAACCGCAGTAAACAATGACATGGTAATCTAAATATGAACAGTTAAATGAACTGTGTTCAGGATGAATATCACTAGCCGTGTTGGGTTGATAACCGGAACTATTTATTTATATTCAAATGTCAAACCAAAGGGCGGACCAAATGATTTTTTGAAAAGGCCTCTATTGTAGTTTCCAGGAGAAAACACAAAAAAAACAGAGGCTCCCAGGAGCCTGTATCGCTCGACTGGTTTTCAGTTGCCTTAATCAAGGGACCATTGTAAGTATACAGTTGATCTTCAGTTTCTCAAACTTTTGTAGTTCGAACACCTCCAATATCTTAAACTGTTTTTAAAGTCTGATCATGTTTTACTATATTTCTTTGTTGTTTTTTTTGGACAAAAAACGTTCTTGCTAAGGACCACTTTCGACACCAGTTTTGAAATCGAGACGTCATTTTGTAAATGGCAGTCAACAAACAATTTTCAACATCAGTTTTGAAGTCGCGACATCAATATCTATTTGGAAATCAAATTTCATTGAAATCAGACAATGTTGAATTTTCCCACCTTTTTGGTGGCCATTTTGAAAATGGCGGTCAACGAACAATTTTCAACACCGGTTTTGAATTCGCAACATCAATATCTATTTGGAAACCAAATTTCATTGAAATCAGATAATCGGTTGAATTTTCCCGCCTTTTTTGGTGGCCATTTTGAAAATGGCGGTCAAGGAACAATTTTCAAGATCAGTTTTGAAGTCGCCACAGCATGGCAAACATTTCATCAGTTTACACTTGACCTTCATCTTCTATAGTTTTAGAAATAAGAGATGAAAAATACGAAAATTAAAAAAATTCGGTGAAAAAACTGCAATTTACCCCTATGTTCTATTCTTAGCAATGGCGGCCATGTTGTTCGACAGAGGGACAAACTGAACATCAGTTTGAGAAGCCATACCCTGATGATGATTCAGACCAAGTTTGGTTTAATTTGGCTTAGCGGTTTCAGAGGAGAAGATGTTTGAAATTGTTAAAATAATCACGCTGCTTATAGCAAATTGAAGATTTTTGGTTTCTAGTTAAAATAAGTCACTGTATGGTAAGGAAGCAACCATTTGATTTCTATTGGGGGGGGGGGGGGGGGGGCTATGGTCAAATTTTTCATCCTGGATTTTTTTTGTGTGTGTAACTTCTATCCTGGCTTTTTATTTTTGTTCCAAGCCTGTCCTGGATTAACCCGCATAGTCATCCTGGATTTTTTTTGCTATAGGTAACCGTCTTGCCTTTTGTTTTTATTAAACCATTAAACCATAGCCCCCCCCCATAAAAATCAAATGGTTGCTTCCTAGCCGCGCCGGTAGCCGGGAGTTTGGATTGTTCCAACATGCCGACCTTTACCTGACGATTGTGTTCAACCGATGAGACTATTTCTATTTTGTGCGACAAACATCATGTTTTTATAAAACCTGTTTATAAAGTGAAGTCATACAAACTAGCAGATCGTTGTGGCGTGGTTTGTCTTGTCATCGAAGTATCTTTGTTAGCCTAGTTGTCCAAAAAAAAGTGGTTTCTGTGATTGAGACTAAAAGAAAATGACATTTTAACGCTATATAACAGAATTTAACCATTCATTTCATAAATTATAAAAATAATACGCATACATATTTCACTTACTTTTATTATGGAAAATGTAAGATTCCTTTAACTTCACTTAATCCCACTGAATGAACGCGTATGTCTGCTGTCATAATCAAAACATGTAGCGGTTTGGAATTCGTGTATATTACGGTTTGGATGAAATGAAGAATATTAGTTTTCCGGTTTGGATAAAACAAAACACTTGCTGTGTATGCTTATACAGAAGAAGCCATCAAGAGTATATCCCCCAGAACCTGATTCTCGAAAATTTCAGGTTTGTTCAAAATACTGACCGAATGTTTTATTTACAGTAGAATCCACAGTCCCGCTTGCAGCCATGTTTGGCGTGGTGCATACCTTCCAGAAACATTTGTTTAAAAGAGACAATCCAAGGACTATTGTTGCTTAGTTTTGTATCAAATTGGCCAACTGGGCTCAGAGGGAAAAAAAATCTTTGAAACTTTCAAAAGTTTTGTATTTCAGTGCTTAATAAGACTCCCACTTGCGGCTGTCTTGATAAAGGTGTGAACCTGATGGAAAATCTATTCCTTTGAGCCCAGTGATGTGCGAAGAGAAGATCCTTGGAACAACGGCAGTAGAATACAAGATAAAAATCGGTCACGTTTGTGTTGAGAAAAAAAAACATTTTGAACAAGCTTAGCTCTAACTCTCACAGTAGTTCCAGTGTAGTTTTCTGAATTTGTTTTTCAATGGGTCAATTTTAAATTTATCTCGCCTCTGCCTAAAATTCAGTTCTTTTCATTTGCTTTAAAGTGTCCTTTCCAATTATTGTACCTCTTCCTCGAAATCACGTGATTCGCTACATGCCCAGATTCTTTTTATCCTACCTCCAGCGAGTCCGTTAGTAGAGGCTCAATATTTCATATCGGGCGAGTACTGTTATATACAGGGTAAGTTGAAAAGAGGTATAAACGTTCTATGCGTAAATCAAAGATTGAATTTACGGTTTTGGTGTGAATTATATGCAAACAGAAATAAACAGGAAACGCCTACACTGGCTGAAAAACACAGTCGTATACCAAAATGTACCAGGGAACTGCAGAAGAAAACAAGAGGTTCTCAAGGGCCTGCATCGCTCATCTGGACCTTGACTAGCAAGAAAATCTATATCAAAGGGACAAAAGTTATTAAACTATTATTCCAATATGCCCAGTGGTTTAAAAAGAAAGTGTTTTAAAAGGGTTCAATGCTAAACTATATTCCCTGCTGGCAACACATTATCTTGTATACGGTGTAAAACTGATAACACTTTTTTGCAGGTGACTACCTAAAGGCAATTATGGCCAGGTTTTGATCCAATTGTCTCAACAGTTATCTTTGAATGTGTTTTCCGATAGGGTCCATGATAAAACTATCCTTCCCACCGGCAGCCAACTTGGATACAGAACGAACCTGAAACATCTTTTTTTGCAGGGACCACTCAAAAACAATTGTGGCCAAGTCCATTGGCTCAGCAGTTTCAGAGGACAAGATCTTTGAATGTTTTTGCCATAGGTGCCAAGGTTTGACTATGTTCCGACTGGAGACCATCTTTGATACAATACGGATCTGAAAACATCTTTCTTGCAGGAGACCACCCAAGGACTATTGATGCGGTTTGGTTCCAACTGGCTCAGCTATTTCAGATGAGAATAAGAATTAAGAATTAAGATTGTTTATTCCAAATAATGGTCCCACAAAGGGCATTTCAATTTCATAAAATGATTATCTTTCATTTCAAGTACACATACATACAAAATTAGACAAAGGACACAAGAACATATATGTATAATAATATTACCGTTATAACAGACTGATAACTATACATTAATATATTCAACGGTCAGGCCAGAGCCAGGAAGCGATAATACCAATAGAAATATAGATATATAAGAGTCTTAGAGATTTCACAACGATACCCACAAAGATGTTAACTAATACGAATTACATAATACATAATATAAAAATCACACAGGACAAAATTTTCAACCTACACAAGGCTTTCATCAGTGTCATTTAACTTTCATTTAGATAGAGCGTATTCGATGTCGTGCTGCAGCTCACTGATAGCCCCAGGTAAATTTAGTGACGAATAAAATGTTATTAATCTTGAACTCGATCGATAAGAGAATGAAATGATTATATACATTTAATGATTGGTAATCTTGAACATAATGTAATTATTTAAATACAGTCAGAATACTTTAGAGTGTTACGGTATGGATAATTGATAATTAAAATAAGCATACTTTTAGCTCTCAAAATGAAAAAAAAACACTGAGATGATAAACAGAACATAACAAATTAAGTTTTTTGTTCATTCCCCCAGGATCTAAGACACGAAGTTCTTTTATCCAGAATCCTTCTCGGGACTGACGTTGGTTGTCTGTCCAGTCGGAGTTCTGCTCGATGACCTTAATTTTTGTGAGATTAAAGTCACCGAGACTATGACCTGGCAGTCTGAAGTTCTGGCTCACAGGTAAAAATTCTTTTTTGTAAGGTCGCTCCTGTGTCCCTTCAGACGTTTGTTGAACGGTTGCTTGGACTCGCAGACGTATTGGTAAATAAATGACATTTGCACTTTTGCAATTCACAGTGCAAAGTATTTTGTAGTGCTTACCCGTAACCCTACTGTTGTGTGTGGACGAGGTTTGCAAATAATTACAACATTTGCAACGTTTGTCTCCACAGGAAAGACTTTCACCTGTAACATTTTCAGGCTTCGAGATCTCTGCCCGTACCAACAAATTCCGCAAGCTATTAGGTTGTTTGAAGGCAACCATTGGTGGTTCTGGGAAAATTCTGGAAAGCTTCGGGTTTTTTTTTCAACAGATGTCCAATTTCACGAACAGTGCTGGACAAAAATTTTAGACAAGGATGGTATGTGAGGACGCAAGGGGTTCTTTTACATTTTTTCTGTTTTTCTTTGTATCTTAAAAGATCGAGCCTCTCTGTGTGGTTTATTTTTTCAAAACCGTTCTGGATACATTTTTGTTTGTAGCCCCTTTTCTTGAGATCATTTCCCAGTTGACTCAGTCTTTTTTTTCAGATTCGTAGGGGTGGAGCAAATTGATTATTGGCACGTTCTATAAAAATCAGTAATTGATCTTCTTCTAAGGTCCACTTCATGTCCATGTCATCAATGAATCTGTACCAGGAAAGAGGTTTTTCAACTGATGATTCCAGCAACTTCTTTTCAAATGTTCCCATAAAAATGTTGGCGTATGAGGGAGCCATTTTAGTACCCATAGCCGTGCCATTGACTTGTCAATAGTGTACGCCATTAAATATATGTGAGAATATCTTTGAATGTGTTTCCATAGGGTCAATGGTTAAAATTATGTTCCCATTGGCAGCCATCTTGGATATAGCACGGATCTAAAAAAAAAACACCTTTTTACCAGGGGACCACCCAAAGACTATTGTGGCCAAGTTTGGTTCCGTTTGCCTCAGAAGTTTCCGATAAGAAGTGTATATCAAAACACAAAGTGATGGCAAAAGATCACCCTGGCTCAAGCCAGTTGAGCCAAATACAAACGTAAACAACGAGGAACTCGGGACCGCCAGACTTGGTACCGGCATTAGCGAAAGCCAGTGGTGGTAGGGTTAAACTGGTTTATAGGTGCCCAAGCCTCTCCTTTCTTCTTTTCCTATAGTACAATAGACGTACGAATAAACCTCAATACATAAAAACTTAAAAACATATGATGAGAGGCAGCATAATGTCATATAAATTAGACGGTGTAAGAACGTTTGTATAGCTGTCATACATGAAGAACAACGAAATAAAAATATGAAATAAAACTAAAATCTAAAAAATATATGTACCAGACAGAAAAGGTCCAAATTTTCGGAGTTAATTCCTTTTGCGATGGTGAAAAAAAGAATAGGTACATCACTGTGGACCGAGACGCGTGTCACTTACGCTTCCATAAGTGACACATGTCTCGGTCCACGGTGATGTACCTGTTCTTTTTTCACCCTCGCAAAAGGACTTAACTCCGAAAATTTTGGCCTTTTCTTTTTAGATTTTAGTTTTATTCATATTTTTTTATTTCGTTGTTCTCCATGTACGACAGCTATACAAACGTTTTTACTCCGTCTAAAACTTAATACAGGTAGACTACTAACTACAATCTTGAAAAGGGAAAGGGGACAAAACGTAAATTTAAATGACGGGCGGAATATAACTGTGCTAAGTATGTAATAAATGATAATATTGTTTTGGAAAAGCAGATTGACTAATCGCATTTTCCATCTCGTACATAAATGTGTGAAGGTTTTATGAGTTTTTTCTTCAGGATTTACCGAATAATTGTAAAAAGAAAAGTAAAAAGTTAAACAACTAGTTTTCCCTTTAACATCTAATACATATACTGGCTATGAAAGAAAAGCTTTTATTAGCTTACCAGTGAAAATGTCCCCAAATTATAGAAAATACCTCTGCTAAAATATCAATCCAAAGCCACAATCCACAAGGAAACTGCACAAGAAGAACACAAGTGAAAGACAAAAGTACAAACGTAATCAGCGATAGAACTCTTGGTAGCCAGACTTGGTACCGACACTACCAAAAGCCAGCGGTTGGGTGTTCCAGATTTTATCCATTTTGATGAACATTTTCACGACGAGTGAAAACACGGCATCTATATTGGTTCTTGGACTAGTCCCAGATTAATTGTACGAGTTTGCGACTAGTTTTTGAAGAAATTTGTATATAAAAGGGAATCTTCATTTTTTTACTGCCAGATATATCTTTGTCAAGTTGGGTACAGATCACCATGTCATGGCGTAGAAATAGTTCGGTATTTGGCTACTTTTTATCAGTTTAACTCACCCTAGATCAATTATCTGAATACACATAATTTAAGAGTTGTATTTTTACTAATGATTTGAAGCGATTTGTTAATGTTTTGATAGTTACTACTACAAATATTCATACACCACCGTTTCTCATTTTGTCTATTGATTGTCAACAAGTTATAAAAAGCATAAACGATGTGTATTTTTAGACTTTTTATTTACTGATAAGTCTAGCTACGATAGTATATATTTCAAAAACGAGAATCAGTTAATAACTTGTTTGAGCGGAAATATTTCATTATATATCAATTAATTTTAGAAATAAAAGATATGGCCATGTCTTTCCGTATAGCATTAGTTCATGCTAAGATTTGAAAAAATGCAATATTTAAAAAGTCATTAATAGTAATTAATTGTGAAAAAAAAC
>MJUU01065532.1:50863-61982 GCA_002080025.1 Modiolus philippinarum | reverse complement strand
GCAAGAAAGGGGCGACAACTGCAACTTTGGGAACAGTTCAGAACTAAGGGAAAAAGAAATTTAACCATTTTACCATGTTTTCATACAACTTCAAAATTTAAACGCTTTTTCCAAGAATCGACAAAAAGCTAGAAATCTAGTTTAACAGAATGAGTAGCGTTGTAGCTTGAATTTTACCACGGCGATTTTCGAAATTTTGCTTTATACGTTCTCTCGGAGGTGCACCGCAGCCCCCTTGAAAATTGGAAAATTGTGCAAAAGTAAGCCTTTGGACACTAATTTAAAAGTGTGAAGTATCGTATTTAACAGTAGAACTTTGGTTGATGGCTGAGCAGAGTCCACAGTTTTATTTCCGCAAGAAAGGGGCGACAACTGCAACTTTGGGAACAGTTCAGAACTAAGGGAAAAAGAAATTTAACCATTTTTAGACGTTTCATACAACTTCAAAATTTAAAGGCTTTTTCCAGGAATCGACAAAAAGCTAGAAATCTAGTTTAACAGAATGAGTAGGGTTGTAGCTTGAATTTTACCACGGCGATTTTCGAAATTTTGCTTTATACGTTCTCTAAGAGGTGCACCGCATCCCCCTTGAAAATTGGAAAATTGTGCAAAAGTTAGGGTTTGGACACTAATTTAAAAGTGTGAAGTATCGTATTTAACAGTAGAACTTTGGTTGATGGGTGAGCAGAGACCACAGTTTTATTTCCGCAAGAAATGGGCGACAACTGAAACTTTGGGAACAGTTCAGAACGAAGGGAAAAAGAAATTTAACCATTTTACCATGTTTTCACACAACTTCAAAATTTAAAGGCTTTTTCCAAAAATCGACAAAAAGCTAGAAATCTAGTTTAACAGAATGAGTAGGGTTGTAGCTTGAATTTTACCACGGCGATTTTCGAAATTTTGCTTTATACGTTCTCTCGGAGGTGCACCGCACACCCATTAAAAATTGGAAAATTGTGCAAAAGTTAGTGTTTGGACACTAATTTACAAGTGTGAAGTATCGTATTTAACAGTAGAACTTTGGTTGATGGGTGAGCAGAGTCCACAGTTTTATTTCGGCAAGAAAGGGGCGACAACTGCAACTNCAAGATATGTATGCTCTC
Organism: Modiolus philippinarum; assembly: GCA_002080025.1. Taxonomy (NCBI): domain Eukaryota; kingdom Metazoa; phylum Mollusca; class Bivalvia; order Mytilida; family Modiolidae; genus Modiolus; species Modiolus philippinarum. Next base: position 60,876 of record MJUU01065532.1, on the reverse strand, counting down.
TATATATTTCGGTTATGGTGTACTTGTTCTCGAGAGAATGTCTCATATGGATACGCTATCATACTTTGGCATTTTATTATTATTTTATTTATTTATTTTTTTTTATTTGTTTTTTTTTTTGTAATTTCCAAATGTTATTCTGACCAAGAGCTTAAGACACTAGTGCTTTTGTCTGGCAACAGATGACAGTGATTGTAAGAGTGCTTTGTCATTTGATTCTATGTTTTTTTTTCTGACGTTCCACATGCTAATGGAAATCAGCAATGAATTCCGCTAAAACCGGTGCCAGGGGGGGGGGGGCATCTTGAACTTGCTATGAGGTATGAGCACATGTTATTGTTAAAGGCTTCGTCATGGCTTCAAATAAATAAATACCGAAATTACCGTAAATTTGATTTCTGCATTTGCGCATTTCGACAACTTCCGCAATGTCTCTTCAGTGCAGTTAAAATCTAAACGTTTGGAAGACCATAAACTCAAAGATGTGTTAAAACTGATAGAGAACAAATAACCAATATGATCTAAATGTAAAGCCAAAATCAGCTAAGGACAGAGCTTTGCATGAGGGAGATACTCCTTAGTTTTCAACAAAATTTACAAAAATTTATATATTGTTAGATTCCAAATAGAATCGGCTTTCGGGTCAGTACCGACGTACTGACTACTGGGCTGGTGAATACCCTCGGGGACTAACAGTGCACCAACAGTGGCATCGACCAAATGGTAACAAATAACTATATACCGAAGTTACTGTGAATTTAATTTCTGCATATGCGCATTTCGACAACTAATGTCTCTTCAGTGCAGATAAAATCTTAACGTTGGAAGACCAATGAAGAATAACAATTTTACCATGTATTTGTAGAGACTTTGTCTTATGTTCATTTACTCCATACCCTTTGATTATCTATATAAAATCGGTATAATTCCTGTACTTTAAACTAATCAAATTCGTACATTAAACAAATGCATTTCTTGTGAAGACATAGCTAGACTTTATACAAATACAATTAATCACACTGTGAAAGAATCATCTTTATTAACTAAACGTTCAGATCTATTTGGAATTTATTCTTGTATACATATGTCAAGGATATTACATAAGAGACAAACATAGATATAAATACTTTAGATAATTTTCCAACAAATGACTTCATTTAAGTAATACATAGAACAATGTAAATTATTCTGGTTTTGTAACGAAATATCTTATTGGTCAACGTCAAGAAACGCTCACTGGTAATTCATTTGCATCAAAATAATAAATAACAAAATACCGAGGTTACTGTGAATTTAGGTTCTGCATATGCGCATTTCGACATCTTATGTCTCATCAGTGCAGATAAACTCGTAACATTTGGAAAACCATGAACTGAAATGTGTGTAAAAGTGAGATACTGGCCGCCTTCAATACAACTAAACATTAGTGTAAGTGAATATCTGTCCCTTTTTTGTTTTCGCAAGTTTGTGAATGAATACCTCCTAAATAATTTTTTTTCGTCAAATCACATTCAAATCATTTCAGAATCACATTCAAAGCATGTATACACATTCTTAAAATGATTTGATAAAAATTTATTTATCAGTCAGAGTCAAATTATACAAGAATTTTTTTACAATGATTTGGTCTAGGTCACAATTTGATAATCATTTGGTTCTGATTTAGTAATTTACTAATTTTTGCTATCTTAATAATAAATGCAAAATTTGTTAACTTGATTGTAACAACCTGATTTGAAAACAATTTCATAGCTTGTATATTTTAAAAAAGGTTTGGTAACATTTTGATGACTTTGTTATTATTTAGAGATAATTTTGCAACGATTTTATACCCTGTGAGGGATGATTTTGTAACGATTTAAAGCTCTTGTGATTTGAACAGAGCCAAATCAAATCTTTCTGTAAGCAATGGAATGCTTTGATGCCAGTGTAATGTCATGTGATCATATTTGAAATGAAATTGGCTCACTTTCCTGCTTTTTGTCTTGTTTGGATGTGAAAGTATGGAAGTCAAATATTATGCATTAGAAATAAAGTAGATGCCAGTAATTGAGATATGAATATGTAATTGGTTTTTCTTTGGGAATTAAATCAGTCTGTTTAATTTGTTTTAAAGGAATATTAAAGGAAAAATGATATGATTTTGGTACTATATTGTCAAAGGTCAGAAAATATCCTGTCATAATACTGATATAATTTCATTTTAGTTTAAACCACTGGATTAGAAATATATTCTGTCGAAAAACAATGGTATGAGTAAAGAGAACCAGACATGAGGATTTATTTATGGAAGGCCCAAATTCAGGGAAATGAAATGAAATTGAGCTATGTCTCCATTAATATAAAGACTCACTACGTGTACAGCTAAAGCTGCTTAACAAACAGCCAGTTAGTCCGCTGACACTTGACTTGTAGCACAAGAGTCAACATGAATTGTTAATGTGACTATTGCTTGTACATTTACCTTATGGATACAGTAGTGATTTGATTTTGATTTAGTCACCATTTAATTCAGATTTGCTTTTGATTCTGTTCTGATTTGGTTAAAATTTGTAAATGGTTTGGTTGTGATTTCATTTTAATTTTGTCAATGATTTGGTTCTGATTTCATACTCATTTGGTTCAGATTTTTTCATTATTTTTAATGTTTTGATTTTAATTTGAAGATTATTTGGTACCGATTCTATATGTGATTTGGTTCCGATTTTCTTAATTAATTCGTAATGATTTGATTCTGATTTAGTTGTTATTTATTGTGATAAAATTTCATTTCTACACAGGGTTACATCTCATGGTAATATAGAATATTCCCATTCATGAATCCTTTCAGGCAACCAGAAATAAGGGACACCACAATAGCTAAAGGGAAAGTTTAAATCCGATGGGCGAATTATAACTAGAATATTTGACACAAGTTAAATTCCTCACGATGCATTTCCCATTTCAAAGCTTGTCCTGTACATTTTGTTGTCTTTTGTGGACAGTATTTCTTTTGTTCAGACCTATCAGAAATGAAAATAACACTTACTGGATACTCCTGTCTCTTGACCAATAATTAAACATTTTTGCTGCTTTATTTCGTCCACGACTTGGAAGTTCCAGAATCTCCGATAAGAAACAACATATGCAAGTTCGGTTGAAAATCGGCGGGTCAATTATAGGAAAAGAGAAATCACTATGAAATATTAAAATATCGTCCTGCCGCCAGCACCCGTGACACGGTCAGTGCGACATATATGTTTTTGAAAGATCTGTTTGGTTGGTGATTGTTTAATGTCATTTTTGACCCTAAGACAAAACCAATTTAAATCCTACGTACATGTACGTGTATTTCAAACCTCAAATAGTGCCAAGGTAAAATTTTGAAGAGCTTTTGTAATCACTTTATTATTCAAACATTGACAACGAAAAATCAGTACAACTAACATCAATTCTGTAATATGGGGTGCCAGATATACGAATCCCCACGAATCCTACAATGGGAGATATTGGATATGGAGTATTTATAAACCATACGCATGCATAAGGGAAAATCCAATCGATACAGTGAAATTACAAAATAAGCAAACATGCTATTGGGCAACAACTAATTTAAAAAAAAAAAAATTTTCTTGACCTTAACCATTTTTATCTTGTTTAGACATGCCAATTTGTGACCGGCTCGTACAACATATATTTTTGTAAATTTATGTACAAGATTTTCATAGTAATTAAAATGTCACAGAGCAAATTCAAAATGTGCTTTACAAGCTTACGAAGTATTTTTGCAAAATCTGTTTGACCTTCAGCACTACATTTTGCACTTCTAAAAATGATATTTATTTAATATAATTATCTTGTCAATTTCATCGATATTAAGTCAAGCTAATATGTTTATCCTAGCCATAATTATCAAATCGATTTCGCTATAGCTCGCACTGATACAAGGTTAACAGATGTCAAATTTTATCACTCACATTTAATGAGAAATATTGAAAACTTTGAAAGAAGTTTTGATTATCGATCTAACGCAAAATTCAATTTGTAATCCGACCGATTTAATGTATTTGTCCTTTATCAACTGTCAAACATACAAATATCAATACACAACTCCTGATTTAAAGCAACGGCAATAGAATATACAACGAAAATTCCAAAGATGTACATATTGTATATGACAAAATACTGTAAAGGGGATATTTTCGCATGGTTTAAATTTCGCGATTTTGAGTCTTAAACCTATTCGTGAAGTTTTACTTTTCCGATTTTCACATACCTTTCGTTGCGTTTGTAATAAAAACAAATTTACGCGAGGGGAAATTTTTGCGAATATTTACCAATCGCGAAATTATTGAAAATAAACCCCTCGCGAAAATGTCCCCTTTTACAGTAATGAAAACCGAGAGATAGAAGAAAAAAGAAAAAAAATATGAACCATGACTCTCTAATGAAAAAAAAATGACATCAGGTGCCCATGAAGGGTTAGCATGTCCTTATTATTTATATTCATCCGAAAATACTTAAGGTAGATAGACACTGTGCGCTGCGCAATTGAATCTGAATTTTGAAAAATAAAGAGTCGGATACGGGGTAAGTTTGATTTTAGGGTCGGAACAGTAATTTGACGACTTTTTCTTTGTGACGTCAAAATTGAATGACAAATGTGAAACGTCATATTTCGTTTGGTTTGTCGCGAATTATCTCCCTGTTCCCGTAAATATTGTTTAATCCGGAATCTTTGTAAAATATCTCCGACAAAAGCATGGTGACACATAAAAACTTCTTTTCTATTAAGCTAAAAATTGCCTTTCCATATTTTCCCCGTGCATTCTATGTAAATTTAGGCGAAAAATGGATAAAATGAGGAAACTTTGATCTCAATTCTAGAAAAAGCACGCATGGTGACCCATACTTTTTATGACAGATTTCGGGTAAGTAGGATTGGTTTTTCAATTGTGCAAACTTACAACAAAACCTTATGAATATGAAAATTACTGTCCATCTACCTTAAGTTTTTCGTTGGTTTGAGATTCTTATATTTGATAATCGTCTAAACACTGACAATTACAACTTCATGGTTTGCATTGAGACTTTTTATCTAAACTATCGGACTTGATTTCTTCCTGGTTTTGATTCAACTTTGGGCGTATCATTTCTCACATAATGGGTGTTTATGCATAGGAAGAAACATAAAAATGTATAACTTGTTGACAAACTCAGTCACAGCCCTCGAAGAACTCATGTGAACTTGTCTTGTGTATTTCCGAAAGCTATATATAAATCAAAGCGATTATTGTTATACTACGCTTGTTCATACGAAAACACAAAATAATGAATAAATTCTATTAAATAAAACAACTAGATATAAATAACAAAATACCGAAGTTACTGTTATATGCGCATTTCGAAAATTTGTGTCTCATCAGTGTAAATGATAAAGAAAGCAACTCGAACAACATTTTTAATACAAATAATGGCCATCAAAAACAATTTCGCGTACCCTCTTAAGATGTCCTAAATAGACGATGGCAATAGGTTAAGTTGATACATAAAAACGCGATTTAGTGCCTTTTCTTCTTCTTTTGATCTTTTCAAGACATTTGAACAGAGTAAACAGTTTATATAATGATTTCTTTTGTCGATAAAAATCAGTTTTTCAAAATTTGACATTTCAGCAATCACACTAAATGCTTCAATTGTGTTATTTTCAGCGAATTCTTTCTGCAGACTTTGACTCACTAAATGTTTAGATTTCTTTTTAAACGGACATTCACGATAGTAAACTAAGTTTTTTCTTAATAAATATTCCCACTTTTTTAATTGGGGATGGGGTTATGGCACATACATAAAACATTGTAACTGAACAATCTTGTTCGTCGAGTTAATGCACCAAAAATGAAAAAAAATACTTCATTGCGCAAAGTCATGATCGAAATACAAAAAAAATACCAAAGTTGCATAAAAAACAGTAAATTTCGTTGTGCTGTACACATGTTTCAAGGAGTAACCTCTCATCAGCAGCATTAAAATCAAATAAATATGGAAAGCCATAATCCAAAAGTAGTCCAAAAAGAAGTACCCATTTCCAAAAATATCGAAATAGTAAGCCAAAATCCAGTACCAAGGAAATCTGATTCTGATTCGAGGAAGAATAACCAGACAGAAGACTGATTTCGATTTTTGGGCTATTTTCGTACACCATAGAAGGTCATTTCATATATTTTATTTCCATACATTGTACATAGACCTCCAATCCTCCTTTTTAGGACCCTTTTCATGCATTTTTAGGAGAAAATATATCTCATAACTGTATAATTTAGACGAAACATCGTTTTATTTATTACAGACCCTAATAATCAAGTCGTTATGCGCCACCCTCCATTCCAGAAATAATCAGAATCAGAAATAGTGTGATTTAGTAAAAGAGTTGTCCGTCAATTATCATCAATTTATATATTTGAAGTATGAAACACTGTCGCATTTTCGTCAATAATTAAAAATAGAATTTGATTATAAAATGTAAGATCATTCTCTAATTTAACATTCTCAGGACCATGCAAAACAAAACTGAGTTTTTTTCCTTATCATTTGGTCCGTTATCGAATAATTCTTGCCATTAGCCGACTTTCTTAAACTTTTGAGTGACCGTTTGTCAATATCAATATCTCTTGTTTACATTTCCTTATTCCAACCACTTGTAATGTATTTCATTACCATTAACAGTTCTATAAAATCAATTTCGCTATTCAGCAAAGATTTACTTTAAATTGAAACTCCCCACATTGATCCGAAAATATTTTCAATTGTAATGTTCAATTTCTTTCTCGAAGTTATTTAGTTATTTCTAAAGATTTAGGCGAGAATCAATCCTTTCTTTTTTGCACTACATAAATTGTTACGCAAACGCAATCACATAACGTGTTAATTGGTGGTGATGGATGAGTCCTAGAACGAGATTTATCTTCAAGTATGAATGAATGGCATTAACTGACAACACACAGGATCCGGTTTCGTGAATTAATGTATCTGCTACAAGTACTTTCCAATACACAATACGATTTATCCTCATTTTGTAATTTCGTCCCATGCATGATCTACGATTTAAGTTTTCTATATGACATTGACAAACTTGTGACGAAGAATCAGATTCCATTGATTATTATCTTCTTTAATCATAATGAACTACTTTTTTAGTTTGTCGTTTCATTGGCGGATGTGGTGGGGTTGTGGGGTTGGAATCGCTCTCATTTTCTTGCACCGAGGTAAAAATTGACAAAATGGAGATAAATCGTCTGTAACCTACTTTTTTGTGGAACCCTTTTCCGCTATGCCTGTGCAAAGAAATTGAATAGCAAAATAGGGTCTGTAAGTCTCGTCTAATTTTGGAACTTCCGGGACCAAAACTTGTACCCGGAAGTTGCATTTTAAGCAAAAACATATGACGTTCTAAGCAAAACATTTGGACGTCATAATCCTGCAACGTCATATTTTGGCGGGAAACGTTTTCAAATTGCAATTTTATCGTGATTTCTCGGTGTCACATGACGAGACTTACAGACCCTATTTCGAAGTTCCTGTTAATTTTGTTTCTGCAGATGTGCATTTTGACAAATTATTTCTCTTCAGTGCAGATAAAATCCCGTGAGAAAGATGTACAACCATGTATGTTCAGTTTCGGTTTCAAATTTAAGATTTTATGCTGTCCAGTTTAGCATTAACTTCAGATAAAATTTTTCTTGAGAAGTATTGTCAGTGTAAAGATTTGCCGTTATTAACATAGTACAACCGGACGCATATCAACAAACCACTAGGTACAAACGCCTTGAAATGAGGGGATCTACGACCCTTGCAACCGAACGAATGTGATGAATTGTTTTAATTCGATCAATATTTTTTTTTGTCGGAGTTGATATCCATGCAGGAAACAATCTACATTTCTTCAAATTTCTGTTTCTTCCTGAAGTATTAAAAAATGTTTTCACTTCTTCCTGAATAAGTTGAAATTCTACTGGTTAATTGCTAAATCAAAGTCGGGGAAAGGACGCGGAATATCCGTTCACATTAATTTCATATGTAATTCAAAGTATTTGATTATTTTTTCTATTTTGATCTTCATAGCAAATTTAGCCTCCATCATTTAAACGAGATATTTTTGTACTTTAAATGTACAGCGAGCTAGTATGCTTTCACTTTTTTGCTGATTGCTTTTGCATTCATTGACGAACCGCTTGCTCATGCAGCTTGTGGGGATAATTTAAAAGAGATTCGCCAAGTATTGATGGACAATAGACAATATATAGCATAACATATCAATATCATTGAANAAATTAACGTCAATGGAATACCAAATGAAATAATGACCTGTAATTTACATAAAAGCAAGAGGAATGACACAATCAACAGTGCCACATGGCATACAAAACTCACAAGTTATACAATTCAAAACAAAGCAAAAGTATTGTATATTGAATTATAAAGTGATTGTTCGCATGCTTGAAGAAATCCTTCTCTTAGCTGTCTGATACCAGAACATAAATCAAAGCTCCGATGGAGCTGAATCTCGGAGCCCTGACAATCTACACGTGGCAAAACTTCGTAGTCATCCAAAGAACTGCTGCCGATACGTCTGCATGTATTAAGTTTTTGCATTATACTAGTACGTGAAAATAATCGGATTATGTGATTAATTGCTATAAAATATATGCAATACATTGTCACAGGTAAACAAATATTATTTTTATCTTTGACAAATTACTGCGCGACAGGTTCGTTGATCCGAGACGCAATATAAAAAAACAAGTAATTTGATAAACATGCATATTGTTTTCAATTTTAAATAACAACACCGTACTCAACTCAAGAAATGAAGAAATATAACTTAAAAACACAATTTATACTATTTTGAAAGAAACTTGCGCACTATATTTTATCGGAAGCACGAAGATCATCTTTTAGAGCTGTTAATAGGCTTGAAGCCTCACGTGATTTTTTTTCTTGTCATTTAAACATCTCTCCAGCCATTTCATGGCTTCGAGATAAAAACAGAGACCAGAGAATTTTTGTTGAAAATTATATTGTTGTTAAAATTTCCATACTTAACAACTGGTAAAACAACATAACTAACAATATATACTGCAACTCCTTGTTATAAACACGATTTTTTCATATATAGAGAATACCATTTCATTTACCTGCCAATCTGACAATTGTGTTAAGTCTTGAAATATTAGCAGTTTATGTGTATTATGCAACCTCGGTATTTTTGTATTAATAAAACAGGTGTCCGTTAATTTATATATTTGGAGTATGAAACGGTGTGTTCCCTGAATGCCAACATTCCTAAAATCACATAATTAAATATTGTTGTTTTAGTAGTTATAAAGGGGTACAGTAAGGGGCTTGATTAGGTATAAATTTTAATAATAAATTAGTTAAACATTGGTTGACAAAATGTGTGAATGTTGTAAATAATATTGTAAATTTGAGGGTGAAATAAAAAAAAAAGATAAAAATATAAAAAATATCATGTTTTTTAATTTTTTTGTGTGTAAATTTTGTTATGAAAAATGTGAGAAATACAATTTTTAGGGGTATGAGGTGTTCAAAAATAAATAAATAATGAAATAAATAAAGCAGTTGTAACAGATATATGGAACAAATGCACTCAATAACCTGTATCGCTCACATCGGCCAGAAACATTCAATTGTTTAATGTCTCTGGATGGACAATACCTCATACATATAGTCAAATAAACTTCTAAGTTTGAAGGGTCTCATTTCCAAACTATGTATTTTCACCACTGCCTGCCATCAAAAGCCCTTTTACTTGGACAAGATTTACACCAGTATTTAACTTACATGTGTGTAAAACTACACCAGTTAGTGCATTTACAATGCATTCAATCTGAAGTGTGTATTTTCATGTAAAAACTGATTTCAAGATGTGAAAAGGATTAAAAAACCATGTAAAAATTTTAAAGTTTTTGTTAGATCTTGGAAATTTATAAAATAATAGTAAAACATAAAGTTACATT
>MJUU01065532.1:30862-47789 GCA_002080025.1 Modiolus philippinarum | reverse complement strand
AAATGAATTGACAGTAACTTCGGTATTTTGTTATTTAATCACTTCTCCCTTTGTGTATTTTTTCTACAATTCGGAGTTGTATTTCACAAAGTATGCCTTTTTTTCTACATTTGACAATGTACTTGTATCTCCGAGTTCTTACGGGAGAACCATCTTTGAATAAATCTTCTGGTCGAGGTTTCAGTTGTTAATGTGGATTGTAAGTTTAAAGTGTTGGAGAGTCAAAGGTACAATGTAATAATAAACTAGATTTCAAGATGTCAAGTAGATATTGAGCGTTTTCAATAATAAAATTTGACTTACAACTGCCAAGTGAGTTTAACAGCTAAGAATTTGGTTTGAATAGCATTTCGCAGATCCAACAGTGTCAAACGATATACCGATGTTTGTTTGAGCATTTGTGTTATTTTAGTATTCAGTACAAGTACAGACGGAAGATCGGGGTATTCATCCTTGATTGAAATCCGAGAAGAGAGCACAACAGATTTATGGTTCTGTAATATCTTCTCCTGCGGACAGAGTAGGACAATGTATCTTGTAAAAGTTGGATATCCCTGGGAATTACCAATGCCAAGTGCTTTTTTTAAACAATGATTTTTACAAATAACAATTTTAGACACAGATATGTCTCGACAGAATATAAATTTTGTCGTCTACACAGTCATGAAGAATCCAAAAGTGAAGGTCAAGAAAAATTAATTCCTGATCCAACATTGGTATATCTTGCGAATTTAAAAAAAGTAAAATAAGTATAATTGAACCATGCCATTGAGGTCAAGGTAACATGCCAAAAGTCAGGCTGGCAACTGACAGTATGTTTTGGTTGCTACAATTGTTAAGGATGAACATTCATGTAAAAATAAACTACTAGTATGTCACTAAAACATGAAATGAGGTCTAGGTTAATTTGACGTTAATTTGACGTCGGCTCTAGACAAGTCTTTTCGGTAATTTTGTTATTACCCTCATTTATACGTGAGACGTATATATACCTACTGTAAGAGTAAACCTGGTATGGAAAATTGTTGAGAAATTTACATGAATGAAACAAAAAACATAGTTACTGAACCATGAAATTAAGGTAAGGTTTTCTTGACAGTTATCAAACAAGCTTTCAACTACCAAGATGAAACAGTAAAACTAATATGGATAACCAATGGGTGTTACAATTGCTGATTTTACCTAAGTGTAAAAAAAAATCACTGAACTGTGAAATTAAGGTCAAGGTAACTTGATAGGTGTCAGACTTGAACATACCAATTAATTACAGAGGTGCGTACCTGTAATATCAAATAAATAACAAAGTCACTGGGCCATAAAATTATGGTCAAGATACTTGACAGGTGTCAGATAAGGATAAAACAAATATGGAGAGCTTGAATGCTATAATTGCTGAAAATTTAATACAAATGTAAAAAAAAATACAACTTGAAATCACTGGACAGTGAAATTAAGGTCAAGATAACCTGACAGATATCAGACTGGCAACCTTAGATATTACAATAAACTTCATATGGAGAGTCTAGCTAGATGTTACTATTGGTAAGTAAAGAACATGAATGTAAAAAATTAATAAAGTAACATGGCCATGAATTTAAAGTCAAGGTTACTTGACAGGCGTCGGAATGACATGAATGTAAAAAATTAACAAAGTCTCTTGATCATGAAATTAAGGTCAATGTTACTTGACAGGTGTCAGACTGGCATATACCAATTAATATTTAACACTTGTTTGTGGGGTTCCAATTTTTGTGGATTTCGTAGTTCACTGAAACCAAATAAAATGAAGTTTCCAACGAAACGCATTTTTTAAAGCTGTAAGGCACAAGAACCCACGAAATAGTGATATTATGAAAACCACAAAAATTTATGTCCTAGAATATACATGTAAGTACCATATTAGTATGGAGAAACTCGGGTCTCTAATTGCTGAGATACGGGCTTTATTGCATGAATGGTAGAAAGGTAGGACATTTAAGAGCTATTAGATAGGCATGAACGTTTAAAAAACTGTTAAATTAGAGTTTTGGAATGTTAGAGAATCAATCCACATCTGACTCGCAATGCTTGTTTTATGTTTCTAGCGCAGTTACTATGGATTGGCTCTGACTGCGCTCATTACGGAAGTCGAAAACTTAGAAGGAGGTCAGTGGTGCATATGACAGACCTCAAAATAAATCTCTATGGATTCTTATTAAGTTTAGGAAAACCAATGCATTATTGAATGTGCGATTTTTTATATAATCTCACCTTTAGATTTTGTAGTGGGAAATGGGGGGAATGTATGGCTGATTCGTCAATACCCATTTTCTAAAAGAGGCACTTCTTTGTTTGACACCATATTTTGTGTAGTAAGGCTGTTGCAATTTCTTTCAAATTTGTTTGATTTTATTTTTGTGGACTTAGATATTTGCACTTTGTATCTAGTCTCATTTTGACCCGAAAACCGATTGTAATAAAACTTGCAATATCTAAAATTTACGAAATTTTGTTTAAAACTAAGGAGTATCTCCCTCATGCATAGCTCTGTCCTTAGCTGAAATTTGGCTTTTCTATTTAGATCATTTTGATAATTTGTCCTCTATCAGATTTTACATGTTTTTTGGTTAATGGACTTCCAAATGTTTTGGTTTTAATCTGCACTGATGAGACATAAGTTGTCGAAATGCGCATATGCAGAAAATAAATTGACGGTAACTTCGGTATTTTGTTATTTGACTTTCCATTTAATTTTTTTGGCTATTTTTTCTCTATCAGATTTACAAATCAAATCAAATCAAATATTTATTGTCATATAAACATACATGTAGTTTGTGACATTAACAAATAAAACAATCAAGTAAAGAAAAATAATAACAGAGTTATGAGTCCCCTGTCCTCAGTTCTAATGACCGTTTTATAAAGGACCCTATTTTTTCTACTTGCTTTAATGTTGATGGGCACAGCAAAAATTTAATTTTTTCATTTTCAGTGAACGTGTTAAAATTTTTAACATCTTCAGATATAATTACATTGAAAAGATCTGATCTTAAAGTAGAATTTTTCTTACAATATAACAAAAAGTGCAATTCATCATCCAAAATATTGCAAAACTGGCATAGTCTATTTTCTCTAGGTATCTTTAAGTATCTACCTTTTTCTATTAACAAATTATGATCACTTATTCTTAATTTTACAATTTGCCTTCTTTTTTCAAAAATATGTGAATTTAAGTAAATTTCTTTTTCCAAATTTTGTTTGAGATTTTTATATAAAAAAAGTTTGCTAGTATTATCTATTTTTTCAAATTTTTGTTCATAAACCCTTTTGTAATAATTTAAGAATTGTAATTTTAGATTTTTTTTCATTGAGACTATCTGACTTTTACTGTTTACACCTTCTAAATTATCTAGTTCTAAGTTTATCTCATTTGCAATATCTTTAATATACAAGTGTTCGGTTTATTTTCTTCCAAATGTTTTGATTTGATCTGTACTGAAGAGACGTTAATTTAGAGTATCTTCCTATTTTGATACTCGTACAATTACATGTACATTTTATGGGGAATCAAACGACATTCCAAAGGTTTTAGAGAATAAATAAATAGCAAAAAAGAACCGAAAGTTGAGCCAAATAATCATCTTTAACCACAAAGCTATCATAAATGATATTGCTTAGTTTCCATTCTCTCTATTTAAATATGATGAACAGGAATTTAGAAATTTTTGTTAAAAAAAGTCAGTACTTTTAAATTTTGGAGTTTTGACATGGATAAGCTCTTAGTTTCTAAATCGTTCGAATAGTAGAAAAATGGAATGTGAACACTCAGAATGTAAACAAACTGGAGGTAGATTAATATAAGCGTTATGTTTGTTTCCGAAGTCGAGCCTAGGTTTTGTTTTTTATTTATTTAATTTTTTTTTTTCATAATGTATATGTATTTGTATGTTTATACAATAAAATATTGTTTAAAGCAAACAGATTGATCGCTGTTTAGAGTCCTTATTGTTGAGTGACTGGAAATAATTGAAGCAAGCAAATACCATTCACAAAGATTTATCTTGTTCAAGGTTTCATGTCGGAAAAGATGATATTGTCTGAGTAGATGATAATTGGACAATACTGCATCATAACTGAATAAAATGTATAATTGATATGACATAATAGGAATGAAGGTCGACAACTTTTGCATTGGTATCGCCACAATTTACGGATGCTCAGTTTACGATTGCAATGTGTCAAGAAAGCAGTTCTATCAGCTTAATCATTACAGTGTTAACTAAAGACAACATTATTTATAAAAACAGAAGTTATTTGTCTTATTAACATAACATTGTATACATATCGTAGACAAATTAGTTTGGCTTATGCCCCATTGTTGTCATACCTGTTCTGATGTGTTCTACAAACACTTAATATATCATACAACTAGATTTGTAGTTATTATTTAACTAAATAACCTTGGTGAATATACAATTATGGAGTAAATGCACATGAGAAAAAGTCTCTACAAATACATGGTAAAAAAACAAGCAAAGGAACAACGCTTTTATTGTTGTTCTTCATCTTGAAGTCACCATGAGGCCTTCAACAATGAGTTTGCCCATACCTCATAGTAAGTTCAAGACGGCCCCTAGCATCGGTTTAAGCGGAATTCTTTGCTAATTGTCGAGCAACGCTACATCCATGTCTTCATTGGTCATGGGTGTGGAAATGTCAACAAACATCAATTAAACTGGTAAAGTGCTCTTACAATCACTGGGATCCTTTGCCCGACAAAAGCACTAGAAAGTATTGTAGTTTGTAGATGTCCTCATTATTGAGAAATTACGAACAAAAATGTTTGCATCCGAGATCGAGGATTCTAAGTGGATAATTTCCCCTAGATTGTAAGGAATTATTTCTGCGAATTACTTACGAGGAGATGATGTTGATTAAACAAATGTGTTCCACCAGGACTCGATTGTACGTAAAAGGATATTATGCTGCGTCTGAATTATTGTTTGTTTCAGTATTCATAAGGGGCAGTGCCTATGTAAAAAGAAGACAAAACGACTTTATGCAATCTTTAAGTTTTTAACAATGAAATGATATGGAGTTAATGCACACGAGACAAAGTCTCTACAATAACATGGAAGAATCAAGCAATGTTAAAACGCTTTAATTTCAAGTCAACATAAGGCCTTCAACAATGAGCTTTCCTCATACCTAATAGTCAGTTCGAGACGGTCACTTTCAGCGGTTTGAGTGGAATTCATTGCTGATTGCCGAACAGAGCTTCATCCATACGCAGCATTTAAAAGTTTGTTGTATTTGGTGACAATGCATTTAATAAGGTACAGAAACTGATAAAAATTTCTTCGTCACAAACCCAAGGGTGTAACATATTATGGAATTGGTTCTAGCCTACCGTAAAATGTGTTCAACGATAACTCTCTATTCCTTAGCTGTGCCAATAAACAGGACACTTGGAACCCCTGTCAACCTCTGGTTTTTCAAACGCCAGACTGGTATTTTTTTCCTATTTTGTAACACTTTACCGAACAAGTCAGATGATTAAACAATTTATTTACATTTTTACTCTGATAACCACAGTAAATTGTCAATTGAAAGGCTCCGAGTATAAATATAGACACAATATTCTTAAAAAGAACAAATACAATATGATATTGAATATCAATATATTTAATTATCATTATATTGAAACAACGTGTGGTACGGTTAATACATGTCTCAGATAACATTGATATTCTTTGACTATCAAGATCTCCAGCTATTGCCAATAGAAGAATTGATTGTAATGTAATTGGGTTTGTTCCTGCAGGTAGACGCCCGTAGATACACGGAGACATTTCATTGGTGAATGAAAGCACATTTCGAATTTATTCTTTGAAATGACAAGACTGTGATAAATAGAATGTTATTTTGTCAACACGGTATATTTGTACAAAAATATTATGGACATTTGATGGAGAAATATGTCCCCATATAAGGTAAGTTGAATATTAATCATCAATAGTGCAACTTCTTATGCACAATACTGTATTTCTAAAAGCATGATATGCAAAAAGTATGCAATTTGAATGAATTGACACCCAGTAAAAATGTATTTATGGTATTTTGAGATTTAAATATGTCACTTTTTTTATTAGCTACATGTATTTTAATCTCGCTGTTTTGATAATTTATTTAGTCTTTTTGGCTTCTTTATCGCAAGAGCTATGAAACTTTATACGTGTGTTTCCTTAAAATTGCTTTCCAAAATAAAGTGCATTAATTTCTTACAAGCATACTAGGAAATTCGGCAACTATATATGGTTTCATATGTATATTAGATAGATGCAAATCTGTGTAAAAACTAAAAAATGCAACAAAGTATATTAAAAGTGCCTAGATAAATATACTTTTATTCCTTTTTATGTATTTTAATCTTTTTATACTTTTTACTTCAAGAAATGAATTTAAATATTTGATTTTTATTTCGAAAGACCTTTTGAAATAGATGCGCATGTATTGTTTATTCATTTTGCAAATTATTGCAGCATTCGTAAAAGTATTACGTTTCTTTTTACTATAAAATGTCACTATACTAAAAATAAAGCTAGATATTAAGTGTTCTGTAACACATTAGCTAGTTTTAACTAGCAATATTTTTACATAAAAAATATAAACCAAAAATATGTCTTTCTTTATCTTTACAAGAAGACAAATAAAATTAATGTCAGCAATGAGATATATAAATAGAAAATTAATCGAGGACATAAACCTGAGGGTGTTGTACAATCTTTAAATTTTGCTACGACGTTCGTCAGTGATATTTTACTGTTTAAAAATGATATTTTTTATTAAAAACTTTGCAATTTTATAGATCTTCCAGGATATCCAAGGTCAATGCACACTAATATATTTTAAATCTCATTAGATACCATTTTCATGATTTTGACAACAACATCAGGAAGGGGTTGGAAAATATTAAATAGTACTACCAGCTTTTTCGGATAATTGGGTTTTGAGCCCCTCTTTCGGAAAATTATTGGTCCCCTTTAGCAGAAAGTCTGGATCCGCCACTAAACTGCAGATACTTGATTCAGTCTGTGTTAAATTATATTTTATATATCTACAGACGATTATTATTAATTTAAAGATCCACTCGATTACTTATAAATATATGTACCACCATGTCGTGTCTGAAATATTCAAGCATCTTTTTATTGCCCCAATATAAGACATAGGTTGGATAATCATTATGGTGGCTGATCAAATTACTTTAGTTTATACTTGAAGGAATACGAAGTGTTGAAGTTCAAGGAACCCTCTTCAAGCGTCACACTCAGACATATGCGGCGTGCAAATGTATACAATTTGATTAATTTAACGCGGTGCAAATATTAAAGCCATAAAGCCAGACAGTGCACTGTGGCTGGCACATGACAAATTTTGTTTTCAAATATCTATTAGCATTTTGGAATCACAAACACATATAATCTTCAAAATTAAGTTTGTTTTTTTTTTTAATTTACGACTACGATTTTTGAGAAATAAATTACGTAGAAAGCACTAGAAAATATGAAATAAAGGGGGTAACTCTTTAGTTTGAACAAAAACTGCCTCCTTATGTTGACATTTGTGTTCAGCTGTGGAATGGAAACGGAAACTTGATGGAATCAAATTTACTATGTGCCAACCATAATGTAAGGTCTGTCTGATTTCCTCATGGACAGCCTCTAAAAAAGTGCTCAAAATCTATATTCTTTATTTTGAAAAGATTTTATTTCTACATTTTTTCCTCAGCTCCAACGTCTGAAAATTAAAAGGTGCACTTTAATGCAAAGTTAATGCATTGCATTTACAACTAGTGATTTAAGTACGTTTTCTTGATTTCCAATTTCAATTAGAAAATCCGTTTTGATTGACATTTTCATAATATTTCATTACAATTACAAGACACACAATGATTGCAATCGATTGGTATGCAATCGAGTACACCTTCAAAAAGACTTTAATCTTTGTCGTGCAAAGACAGCGATCGTGTTATTGTGTTAGAAATTCTCGAAAATGTGAATTGTATTTTAGTATGAGAAAACATTGTACGAAAAGACATACATATAGTAACGAGTTATTGTAAACGAAGTGATAAGAGTTCTGTAACTATATATTGATAAACTGAAAAGACATAAGTTGTCGAAATTTCAGACTCACTGCAAAATCTGTATTTATTTGCGTTATCGCCGATTTTGTTCTCTAATGAACCTTAAAGCTGATTTGTGATAGGTACTCGAAATTATAAGAGCTTTGTGTGTGTTTAAGGGATCTAATCATGACGTCAGAATATAGATAAACGCATTAACATTGTAGCCTTTCGTCAGACTCTCTATCAACTTTATCTCACAAATAGCGTTTATGGATTAAGCATATTTATTCAGATAAATAAATAAACAAATACATAAACAAACAAAAACACACGAACAAATACATCAACCAACAAATTCCATAATAAGATCAAAAAGCATGATAATTGATTTATTGATTTATTAGTTAGAGTTTAACGTTCAGTGAGCAATATTTCACCTTTATCAGGACGAGATAGTTTATAGTTAATAAATTAAAAAAAAAAACGTTATAAAATAAAAGAAGAAAGAAAGAAAGGTAGAAGGGGCAACGAGTTTTAATTGCTAGAAAGTCAAAAGGGAAGAAATTGGTAGATGCAGGAAATTTAGCCTTCTATACGAGACCCAGTGACTCTGATTTTCTTAGAAATATATGGAAAGGGTATTTATACCGCATGGAGCGTGGCGTTTCTCTACACAGTTCGGCTACAATGGTTCGCGACCAGGCTTTCTGTATTATGGCCTGACTACCCCGCATTCCTCTTTCCAACAGCTGGGGACGCGCCCCGCAGCTCTGTAACCTGAGCTCCTGAAAATCGATTCAGATGCCGGGCAAGAAAATTGAAGCTTATATTAATCCATTTCATTGGAAATTGACGCACCTAGTTCTCAGTGCGACAATAAAATGGTCTTAATTTCCAACAAATACAAAAAAAAAAACACTTTAAGGAGAAAAATTACGTATTCTTCATATGAATGTCGTTGCATCAACAATATTAATTTGTAATATTTTGGCTGGATTTGATAAAGGTTAATAAGTAGTAACTCGGGTTTAAATTTCGAAAATTTACTATCCAAAGGCGATCTTCCACAGGGTAGTAAAATGTGTCAAGTGCAACAGGATCAAAATTGTAGATTTGCTGTTGCCGCTGCTTAGCCTACTTCTAGGTGAAAAGGAAAGTCGAGTGCGTAAATCTTTCTTTGTCAGTACAAAGCCTCTGTACATGTACTACCAAGACTCTTCAATGCCTCCCCGCGGTAACGGACGGTAACTGAGATCTTGCATCCCAGGCTAATTTGGAAGGGATCTCGGAACAGCAAGGGTCCTAGAGATGCAGTGTGTAGGCCCACCGGCGTTAACACACGCCCTAATAGCCGGCTAGATGAGAGTCGTTAGCTTTGGAAAGTTACCCATCTAGGAGAAGGAAAACTCTGATGTAAAAACTGAAGAGAGTGGCTTCATAAGCTGTGGTAGGCAACCATTCTAGAGGAAGGAAACCTTGGAACACAAATCCCTGGTCCACCAAGTAGGAGGTAGAGCAAGGGGGTAATATCCCATTCTCGTAAAAAAAACTTTTAATTACAGAAACAAGGAAATTTCGAAAATGACACGAACGCCAAGCACACTGTTAGAGATTCGCCTTCTGTATCGGTACATGTACTTTCATGTATAGGGAATCTTTGGGTCATATTATAACCATCATGACATAAACTAATTATTAATCCTCTTAATACAGTGAAATTTCCAAGACGTTGAACATTGGAATTACATGTTCGCTTATATATCTTTGATGCCTACAGCGAAGCTATTGAAAATTTTATTTCTACTTCAACTTATGTTTCTTCAGTGCAGGTCATCTTAAAATTTTTGGAATTCCATAAACCACGATGTAATGTAAAAGCTAATAGAGAACAAATAAAGGATTTTACTGGATTTAATCTAAATGATAGCCAAAGGACAAAGCTTTTCACGAATGAGATATGCCTTAGGGATTTGGTCGTATTTAAATATACGTATTATTTAATTTTGTATAGGGATTTAACATGTTGGAGAAAACCCCAATTGGGGTACTATACCCCAATTGAGGTATAATATCCCAATTGGGGTATATGGTTATACGCCAATTGGGGTATCTGGTCAGTTTTATTTAGATTATTTTTTCTCAATTCAATGGCGCGTAAGGAAACATAATACATGAGAAACTTCGTGATTTCTGTCATCAAATGACATATCGCCATCTACTTGATGATGCTGCATTTCACCAGCAGGGGAATTTTAAGGACGTAAAATCATAGATTGATTCTGTCAAAATCAAAGATCATCGCAATTGTAACTGGGTATAATATCAAGGCAAGAGAAAAGAGGAGTGTGTGAAAATATAATTTAGTTGAACTGAAGTTTAATTTGTAAAAATAAGCAAAGATATTGAAGTTTCAAACACTATTGTTACAGACTCCTTTCAGAGTATTTTTAAGACATGGACTAAGAGAGAAAACTCTGAAAGAAATCAAATGACATGTTTATTTGAATATTTCTCCCTTATTAATTTCTTTGATAATGAAAAAATATTTTCCTAAATCTATCACAGTTTGCTTTATTCGAATGTACAGTTTTCTATTAGATAAGCAGCATAGAACGATTGTAAGCTCCTCAAATCTTGTGTTATCTCTAAATCAGAGTCACTGGTTTGTAAAATCATAAATCGATCTGCAGAAAATTTGCATTATCCTTTTGACAACAGAAGTATATCATCCGAAAGCTCTTACCCTATAGATTTGTAATTATTATGTATGATGATGCGCCATTCAACCCCTAAAATATAATTAACAAATAACTGGTAATATACCCCAATTGGGGTATAACCATATACCCCAATTGGGATATTATACCTCAATTGGGGTATAGTACCCCAATTGGGGTTTTCCCCAACCTGTTTAAGGGGCTTTTCTTCAATTATAATTACTACAATGTCCATTCTTCATATTACAATGAAGAATACATTTGTTGTAAAAGCTCAAGATTCAGAAATTAAAAAAAAAATGTAAGTTTTGTCATCATATTCCCAAGATCATGTAGAATCCAAGGTTGATGCTACTTTTCGGTTTAGTTTTATTCAACGTTTTAAAAGAACATAAGAACTAATTTTCATGTGTTTAACATTTCTCGACTTGCATTAATGTCTTATCAATACCTGAAACAATGAAATCTTATTTCTCTTATTTCTTGTAAATTTAACCAGCAACCGACCGTTCTGAAAAAATAGAGAGAGAACAACTCACTTGAAATTTCCCGCCTAATCTATTATGAACATAATTTTCGGTGTTTGACATTATGACATTAGAGAAACATTTTCTTCAAGTTAAACGCGTTAATTATGAAACCTCCCACATCTTGCTAAAAACTTTTTAAATGTTTAAAAACTCGGCAAGCCTCGTTTTCAAACATTTGCAAAATTTATTTAACTCGATGTGAGAAATTTCATTATCAACTTAGTTCTAGTTGTGGAAACTATATTTCTTACGTTTTCCATCATAAGCAAATTATCCACCAACTATACTTATATGTACAAGGTGTGTGTACGCAATACTTACAAGTTGCCCAGCGCCCAGCACTTCGACTGGCTGTTAAAAAACATAAAATTTTGAGTACGATAGCTTTTCCAACATGATACTAGAAAATCTTTAAGTATCAGTCCGTCGCAGAAACAAGCAAAATGCATTGGTGCGGTGGCACATGAAGGAAAAAAAACCGCAATTTTTTTATGTTAGATTTTAATTAAACTAACCAAGAAAACATCATTTTGGTGGATAAAAGTTCAGTGTTATTTTGCCTTTTTTAGTTATCAGCGTCCACAATTTAGTTGCATTGTTCGATGAAAAGTACGGGAAAATTTTCATGCCATTTTTTCTCTATATAACCAGTCGTAAATTATCTCGAGACCTAACACAAGTTCGAATGTAAAAACTTTTTGAGGTGTGTTTTTATGACCAAATGAATATACCTAAGCAAAAAAAAAACCAGAATCTAATTTTTTTGATGTACCGCCAACTGCCTGACACTATTTAAAAGTAGGGCATCCATTCCATGGTGCTACTTTTTCACTTTTTTTAGTCCCCTGTTTGTCATTTTACATTTGTATTATTTTACATTGATTGAATTTGGAATTCAGATATGAGGAAAAATGGAAATGTCAATGTGAAAACAATTCAAGCTTTGTGTCGTTAAATATTTATGAGAATTCTTACTTGTTATCGCCGGTTAATTTATTATCTATGATGGTGCACTTGATTCAAACTGGTGCAATAGGTTTATTTTTCATTCATCTTGAATGTAGTGAATTGATTTGATATCAACTTGATCTAAAATTTGTGTCGTAAGGTTTATACATGCATGGTGAATGAAAGGATATGGAGTAATTGCACATGAGAAAAAGTCTCTACAAATACATGGTAAAAACATGCATGTTGATATAATTTTTGTCAAGAATACCGCTTAAGTGCACGCTAGGGGCCTTCTTGATCTCGCTTGAGGGGGTGAATATTGTTCACCTCTAGTTGAAGACCCTCAGGCGACATCAAGATGAAGACAGGAATAAAAGCCCTGTCCTTGATAAACTGGAGTTTTCTATGTATCGTGTGCGTTTTTGTCACATGTACATTCACTCCATATCCTTTCATTTTTCCTATGTATTTACCTCGACTCAAAGTCAGTTAATAAAAAACTGCAACTTTTACATGTATTCCTGTAAATGATCAAGACATTTGGAATTTCTTTTCTACAATGCATGCTTTGTCATCAGTGTTTATGAAAAGCACATTGAATTCTCATGAATTCTCATGGGTACAAACTGTGCACCTTTTTCCTTTGAAGACAATAGATAAAGGTGAACAGTTTGATGTTTCTAGAAAACAAAACTAAAAAGATAACAATAAAGGTAGTTAATAAACACTTTGGCACTCTCAGTATCAACAGTTAAAACTTTTAAAAAAGGTCTTTGTGTATTTCATACCCCACACAATGAAGTTGTGAGAAGTATATTGTTTTTTACCTGTCCATCAATGAGAAGTCTGTCCGTTAACACTTGCAGGGGACATCTTTTGTTCGGGTGTATCTGTGTATTTAAGAGAGGATTTTTTTTCATTACATAGGTTAAAAGTCCACAAAAGATTTGCATAAAACTTGTTCTTGTGCTTGGTTTTTACACAATTTTTAATATCAGAAAAATAAAAAACATCCACTGATTTTTGACATGGTATTTTGCCTCTTATATCGCATATTACAGTTTCTCAGATAAGTTTCTTTTTCAAAATGATCGTTCATGCATTAACTTGCATTTTGATGTTGGTTAATTGATGAGAAAAATATACACTGTTGAACTTTGTAATTGTTTGCAGAAATTACAAAACTTTGCATATTTATTTCAAATAAATGCTTGAAATATTATATGGTTAGCATATTATTGATTGAACATTTTTGTAGGAGTTATAGCACTTTGACTATTTCCGTGTCATGTTATTTGTGAAGCTCCTTATATTGCTGTCATTTTAGTACGATTGTGTGTGTTCATTCTATTCACTTTTCAAGAATTTTTTAAGTGGGGATCTGTCAATGTGGAGGTATTGGTATTGAAGCGGGCTGATTGTATTTCAGAGTTCAATGATGCATTATGTTGGGTGGGGATGGTAAATGAGTGTGATTAATTGGTACAAACTTGAAGAAAAAGGCAATCATTGATTTTAGAATTGTAGTCTCCTAAAGTTGATCTAAACCATTAAAGCTTACTGAACTAATGATAAATTTTAATAAACATTTCTTTTGTACATGTACCACTTTTCTACACAAGTTGTGCGACCAATATTTCACTTTATCTAATCTTAAATTATCTCTCAAGGTTACAGATTTCCTGATTATTACCCTTTTAAGAAGTATTATAGTAGATTGAAAATAACTTACTATTGGCAAATCTTGCCATCGTTGTCTGTTATGGTAATGTAATTAAACAAGATGTCAAATCTGATACAAACTGTGACGTAATTAACATTCTTGCGTAATGCAGAAAATCGAAATGATGCTATTAATAAAAATGTTAGAGTTGACTTCAACTTAGATGACATGACATTTTTTTCTGATTTGTTTTCTTTCGTTGCTATAGCTTTCTCATTTCTCAAATTATATGTATGTCCTTAGTACTGGATTTCGTTTCCTATTTCGATCTTTTAGATTAATTTGGATTATGACTTTCCATATTATCACATTCTAATGCTGCTGATGAGAGGTAAATCCTTGAAACACGTGTACAGCATAACGAAATTTACGCTTTATCATGCAGCTAGGGTATTTCTATATTTTTCAAAAATCATAATTGCAATGGTGTAATATTTACCGTTGCTTATAAAAGCTGTGGTATGGAGCAGTCAGAATAAAGATAGCAGGTATGTTCAGGTCGCTTAGCATTGTTTTATTTGAGAACAGAATTAAGGCATTGGATTATTGGGTGCCTAAACAGGATAACATGATAAAAAGAGAAATATCAAAAAAGTAAGAATTGAATCATTTTCTATCATTTTGTTAAAAGTCTTCCCTTTGTTTTGATTTGGTCTGTATTGAAGAAGCATAAGTGGTCAAAATGGCTATCTTCAGAAACTGACTTAAAGTAATTTCTGAATTTGCCACTTATTCATTTCAACATTGGAAATTCTTCCTTTTAAGAAATCAAAGAAACAACGGCAGTAGAATACCGAAGGAACAAAGGGGTGATATACACAAAAATCGAAGTCCAAAGACAGGGCAAAAACGAGAACACAGAAAACAATGACGTTAGACACAAAAACAATGACGCCAGACAGACACAAAGCACAGAACCAGAAACCACAACATTCAGAACAAAGGCACTCACAGTGTGAACTCCAGTGAAACTGAGAGTGACATCAGGTGCTCCGGAAGGGTAAGCATGTCCTGCTCTGTTAACAGCACCCGTCACACTGTGAGTGATTCAATCCGGGAAAATGTCAAAGTCGGTAGTCAAATCCGGGAAGACGTGAATCTAGCTGAAAATGTCCACTTTCATTTGGGATACTGACACGTCATATCTTTCAATGATGCTATGGTGACGGCCATAGAATTTCTTGAGGGATGAAATTAACAAAGGTTGAACAAATCCCTGACTAAGCAGCTTTTGGGACAGTAACGTACTTTAGACCTTGAAATTCTTGAAATAAAATAATTTGTTGGGCAATTCTATGAATGTAAGCCAGATTGACGCCATAAACATTTTTACAATTTTGTGCTTATTTTTCGAAGCAAAACTTCGTTGGCGTCACCAAATAATATAGTGTGTCAGCATATCATGCATATATATTTAAAAGAAGCAAAAAAATAATAATGGCGACCACTAAAGTGGGATCCTTTTTCGATTATATGTACAAATTTTGGTTTACAAATACTTAATTTCCACCAATGACCTTGCTCAATTATGGTGGCTCACTCATGACATTTTTTATTTGTGTCCTGTGGTTTTCTCCAGTTTAATGGCTTAGATAATGTCTTCTATAGGTCAAATTAAGACAAGTGACAAGTTTTCATAAAATCCTTGATGTAACTTCCTAGCATTTGGACAAAAATAGTCCTAATGTTAAATCAAGGGAAAATCCCGAGAATCTATTTCCTGCCAAATTTTTAATGGCATATATCTCCATTAAAAGCATACGGACCTATGTATTTCTTTTCACAATTTTTTTAAGTCTACAAAGCTTAATCAATTGAAATAGGTTTCAAGAAATCCTTAATATAAACAACATTAGGACTGGGCCTACTTAAGGATCCGGGCCAATCAAAATATATTGGTGAACGCTTGTCAGCAGCGCGTTAGATTCTGATCATTCATAAAAATTGATTTTTCCATTCATTTTATAGATAGTGCTATCCATTAGATTTCCGCATGGATATCGGTTGCTATTGACCACGACATTGGCCAGTGGAATGATTCCTTCGAGGTGGAGTTCATACATTTTTGTCAATTTTCTGTAGTGACAATTTTAATTTGGAGGACACATTCACATGATTTCGATGTCAAAATACAAATATACCAAATTTGCATATCAACAGTAAACTTTGTTATGCTCTAATGGATTATGTATATCTCATGTTGCATGGTTGTTTACTAATTAGTAAATAGCATTTTACTAGAAAGTATACTCCTATTTTCAATTTGACAGTCATCTAACAGGTTCTGGGACATTCGTTTCTACACACAAGCTATCACTTGAAGCGCTTTAACCATAACAATGCATTTTACAAGTCGTGTTGATAATTCGCGTCTTTTGGGTTTGTGGTATCTGTAGTCTTGGTCTCGATAATCATAGTTTTCAAATATAGTGAGTAACCCAAAACCAAAACCACAAAGATTGATTGATTGATTGATTGATTGATATGGGCTTTAACGTCACTTTCATCAGTATTTCAGCTATTTAATTACGGTCAGTTTTAGTGGTGGAGGAAACCGGAGTGCCCGGAGAGAACCACCGACCTTGGGCAGGTAACTGACATACCTTATCGATTACGATTGTAAGTCGAGTGCACCCTTTTTGTAATGTAGAAAGCAGGCGTGAACTCACACTGCAGTGGTGATAGACTACAGTGGTTGAATAGGAAGTAGAACTACCTTAACCACTTGTCCACCCAGGCCCCAAAAACCCCAAAGAAGATGAATGACAAACAAAAAACCTTAAATATGTAAACTGTGTTGTTGTCACATATATCTGCCGTAGACACAGGCAATAGATTGTTAAATCTAATAAGATTGGCTGCCTAGCCTTTTGTTTGTTTTTTTTTTTTTTCTTTT
>MJUU01065532.1:0-16921 GCA_002080025.1 Modiolus philippinarum | reverse complement strand
TCTACTGTGAGTATGCCAAAATTCTTACGAATTGCGAAGGTGGGATTTTATTACATTGTCCTTATGTTAACAAAGACAAAAGAGGAAGTGTATAAGAATCTAACACCAGGGAAAGGATCAGACATAAAAATCTCAGACAGTCAAGGGTAAGATTTCAAGTACTGGGACGAAGCTTGCTGAGACCGAGACGCTAGAAATCTTACCCGAGGGTGTCTGAGATTTTTTTGTCTGACCCTGGTGTTAGATTCTTATAATCGTGCACCACGAAAACATTGGATTTCCTTGTCCGAGGTGGGAGAAAAATGTATTCTCTGGCCTAACAATAATAAAGCACAACACCAATATCGACCAAATATCCCAAAATGCATCCAAAAATAACTATATAAACAAAAAAATAAATCAGGGAAAGGTGCTACTTCATTCACCCGCGACCAATGCTATCATGCATTTTCAGCCTTTGTTACTTTCATCCCTTCAGAAATTCTATGGCCGTCACCATGACATCATTGACAGATATGACGTGTCTGTGTCCCAAATGAAAACGGACATTTTCAGCTAGATTTCATGTCTTCACGGATTTGACATAATCGGATTTGACTCAACCCTGGATTGACTCACTGATAGTGTGACGGGTGCCGCTAGCTGAGCAGGACATGCTTACTCTTCCGGAGCACCTGATGTCACTCCCGGTTTTCATGGGAGTTCACACTATGAGTGCCTTAGTTCTTAAGGTTATCTTTTTATTTCCGTGCATTGTAGCTGTCTCACGTCCTTGTTTTGTCTTTGTTTTTATCTGTTACCGTTTTTGCAATGTCTTTGGACTTCGATTTTTGTAGTCATCGCTTCCATTGTTCCTTCGGTATTCTACTGCCGTTGTTTCACAATGCGGGACCTACAAACAAACGTCTTATCAGGTGAACCTTGCAACATAAGCAGCAGGTTTTGTGCGAGGGAATAATTAAAAAAAAACAGAAAAAAACAACTGTCACTAAAACAACAAAGGGAAAAGGTGTAAGATCATCACGATGGAATTCTTTGTAGTGAACAAACTGGTGAGTTTCCATCAGACAACCTTAGTCACAAGGAACGATTAATAGCTTTTTACATGAGAGCGAATCAAAGATCGGAGTATCTTTCATGAATGTAAGAAATTCCGTCTTTTCACGAGTGGAGCACAGCGAAACGATAGAATAAGACGAAGAATTTCTTACATGAGTAAAAGGTTCCCCGATCTGATTTTGATCGAATGTAAAATACGACAAGAAACATCTGGAAGCCTATACTGTTCGAGTAACGTCGTTGCCATTTGAGTGTACCTTACATTGTGACGTCAGGTGTTTTATGACGTTTTGTCATGGTTACGATTATTGTATTACAACAATGAACACTTTTGGTTGGTTATTTACCCATGTGAGACAAGGTTGCGTGCATCGATCTCACATTGGTCGTCTAAATGTAGACCAACATTCACGGAAGAAATCAAGATTCGTTCGTTATTCCTGTTGTAAGAACTGTCAAAGACACCACACCACTGCACCGGTTCATAATTTTGGTAGACCTAGGAAGTCATAATTTTTCCTGGAAATAAAATTTCCGGTTAGTCTATGTATCCGAAGTTTTGATACTGAACGAGACTGCCATACGTTATTGCCTTATGCGTATTTTGTGATGAATTCAATTTAAAGCTCTTTCAACTTATGGCATCAGCTAAACCATAAAGGATACTGCTGAGACTTATAAATCGTTATTAAATGGTACAAGAGAGACACATACTTATTTCTTTTCCAATTCAAACCGTATTGTGTATTATTTCTAAATAAGAGATTCAGACAAAAGTTCTTCACAAAAATATAAACAACACTTTAGTAGATAGAGAATGTGCAGTTATAATGCCTTTTACAATTTATGACGACTTAAGAAAATTAACGTTGATTAAGATCGGTTTTAAGACGGAATAATAAGATGTATATTGTCTTCTTGAATTTTAAACTGCCTAATCATTTATAAAAACTGAAGACATATATTCAAAGGACTGAAAGATATTAAATCTTAAATTACCAATTTCATAAATAATTGCTTTGTTGTAAAAAAAACTTTGATTAGCTAATTAAATACATGTATGAGAGTTCTTACAATCGACTGGATGAGCTCCATGTCTTTGTATATATATTTTATATTTTTTTATTTTACGAAAGGATATGGAGTAAATGAACACGAGACATAACACATATGCCAACTCCAACTGCAAAATATTTTTTAACCCATTCCTCATCAGCAGCACTAGAACCCAAACAAAGGAAATCCATAAAAAATGCACTAAACCAAACGAAATCCGAATAATCAATAATATCAAATACAGCAAAGGACAAAACTACGATGGAGGGAGTTAATCCTTAGGATTTAGAATTTAAATAATTTTAGATAATAGCAATTAAACAAAGTGTACACGTGAGATCTATATGTTATATGTTGCAATGTCTATATGTTGCAATTGTTCACTAGCTTAGAACTTTTACAATCGACTGGATGAGCTCCATGTGTCTGTCTTTATGTTGCAATTGTTCACTAGCTTAGAACTTTTACAATCGACTGGATGAGCTCCATGTGTTTGTCTATATGCTGCAATTGTTCACTAGCTATTAACTTTTACAATCGATTGGATGAGCTCCATGTGTTTGTCTTTATATTGCAATTGTTCACTAGCTTAGAACTTTTACAAACGACTGAATGAGCTCCATGTGTTTGTCTATATGTTTCAATTGTTCACATTGCCATATTTTGCAATTACTCACTAGCTTAGAACTTTTACAATCGACTGGATGAGCTCCATGTGTTTATCTATATGTTGCAATTGTTCACTAGCTTAGAACTTTTACAATCGACTGGATTAGCTCCATGTGTTTGTCTATATGTTGCAATATGGAGCTCATCCAGTCTTAGAATTTTTACAATCGACTGGATGAGCTCCATCAATTGTTCACTAGCTTAGAACTTTTACAATCGACTAGATGAGCTCTATGTGTTTGTCTTTATGTTGCAATTGTTCACTAGCTTAGACCTTTTGCAATCGACTGGATGAGCTCCATGTGTTTGTCTTTATGTTGCAATTGTTCACTAGCTTAGAACTTTTACAATCGACTGGATGAGCTCCATGTGTTTGTCTATATGTTGCAATTGTTCACTAGCTTAGAACTTTTACAATCGACTGCATGAGCTCCATGTGTTTGTCTATATGTTGCAATTGTTCACTAGCTTAGAACTTATGTTCAAGCATTCACATAATAACTGATAATATTCTCTCTTAAAATTTTGTTGTAAAAATCGAACTTCATAAAATTATCGAGATGAAAATCAGTGGTTATCTTGGACATACAAAATGATCACGTGATAAGTTGTTAACTAATTAACTAATTACCAAAAACATAGCATAAGATACAAGAACACAATTAGGTGCCTTATATAAAAAGTGTATTTCTCTTATTTTTCTTTGCTTTATTCTGCATATTTAGAATGTTTTAGGGTTTAAATGAAAGAACAGACATAAGCAAGATATCAAAATTAGGCATTGAATTTTAAATCAATGCGCAAGCAGTGATTAGGTTAGGTAGAAAGGTAGAATTTGCTGTTGAAGAAGTCCTCCCTCTTTACTAATATAAGGGTTCCTTAAGTTCTGTGAAAATCAAAAGAAAGGTGGTAAAAGTTCCTAGTTTTCGTACATTTTTCACACTCTTTGACTCTACTGCAAGTATGCCAAAACTCATACGGATTCCACAAGAGGAATTTTGTTAATGGTCCTTATGTTTACAAAGACAAAAAGGGGAGATAAGTGTGTTCTCGGGCCTAATAATAATAAAGCACATCACCAATATCGACTAAATGTCCCAAAACGCATCCAAAAATAACTGTATAAACAAAAAAATAAATCAGGGAAAGGTGCTACTTCGCTCAAGTGCGACCAATGCTATTGTGCATTTTCACAATCCAGGACCTACAAATAAACGTCTTATCAGGTGAATCTTGCAACATAAAACAGCATGTTTTGTGGGATGGTATAATTCAAAAAACCAAAAAAGCAACTGTCACTAAATCAACAAAGGGAAAAAATTGTAAGATCATCATGATGGACTACTTAGTAAACTGGTGGGTTTTCATCAGACAACCTTAGTCACTATTAACGATATCAAGATTCGTTATCCCTGTTGTAAGAACTATCGAAGACACCAGACCACTAGCCTATGTTACCAATTACCAAAGATATCCATAGAGATATTACTCTATTTAATTGACATTACTTGTCACTGGTAAATTATATCGGGATTAACCTACAACACAGAAATTTAAGCCACGCCCAACCTGTCCAAAACATTTCAGTAATACAGACCCTTAAAACTTTCAAGAAGGACCTTTATTTTTGTGGCGTTTATTTCATGTACTGTATGCTTCGTTTTCGTCGTGTACGTTCTCTGTCTATATGTAATCCTTATATTGCCATGCATTCTGGATGTATGATTTTGGCTCTTGCTTCGGTATTCATTTGGAATTTTATTGATCACATCTAAATAGTACAAAATTTGAACACTGCAGTAAAAGACTTTGAACTGCACCGGTCCATAATTTTGGTAGATCTATGACGTCATAATTTTTCCTGGAAATGAAACTTCCGCCGTAAGTTTATGTGCCGGAAGTTTTGATACTGAACGAGACTTTGGAATAAAAGTAATTTTGGAGGAGTTTATCGATGTGTAAACGCGGCCGACTCACTCACAAACTAAATAAAGTCCGAGGGACTTTATGTAGAGTTTGTGAGTGAAAGGCCGCGTTTACACATCCATAAACTCCCCCAAAATTACTTTTATTTCTTATAATTCCAATTCTTTGATCAATTTTGTCACTGATTTTTACGTCACCACATACTGCACTATTTAACGTCGTAATGTATTAATGGGCAAGAAAAGTTTATCGAGAAATAACTTTTTTGTTGTTCATGACGTTGACCAATGGAATTGGACGTTGCATTAGCAATTGGAATTATTGCCTTATGTTTTCATAGTTGTATACATTTCATGTCTATTGTTTGAAATGTGTTTTGTGATGAATTCAATTTAAAGCTCTTTCAACTTATGGCGTCAGCTAAACCATAAAGGATATTGCTTAGACTTATTAATCGTTATTAAATGGTACTAGAGAGAAACATACTGATTTCTTTTCTAATTCAAACTGTAATGTGTATTATTCTAAATAAGAGATTCAGACAAAATCTCTTCACAAAAATAAAAACGACACTTTAGTAGATAAATTTCCGGCAGAGAATATGCAGTTATAATGCTTTTCACAATTTATGAAGATTTAAGAAAATGAACTTTCAGACGTTATGTAATCCAATGTGGTTAGATTAAGATAGTTTTTTAGACGTAATAATAAAAATATGTATTGTATTCTCGAATTTAAACTGCTTAATCATTTATCAAACTGAGTCAGG
The DNA here is from genome assembly GCA_002080025.1 of Modiolus philippinarum. Lineage (NCBI taxonomy): Eukaryota > Metazoa > Mollusca > Bivalvia > Mytilida > Modiolidae > Modiolus > Modiolus philippinarum. Next base: position 11,442 of record MJUU01065532.1, on the reverse strand, counting down.
TATTCAAAAGACTGGAAGGTATTAAATCTAAAATTACCAATTTTATAAATAAATGCATTGTTGTAAAAACTAACAGCAAAGCATTATGGTTAGCTAATAAAACACATGTATGAGAGTTCTAACAATCGGCTGGATGAGCTCCATGTGTTTGTCTATATATTGCAATCAGTCATTAGCTTAGAACACTGGTGCTTTTGTCGGACAACGGATGGAAGTGATTGTAAGAGCAATTTGCCAGTTAAGCCGATCCGATATCTATGAGCTGAAACACATTGATGTAACGTTGAACGACAATAAGCAATGAATTTCACTCAAACAAATGTTAAAGGCCTCCTTGAACTTATTATTTGGTATATGCAAAGCTAATTATTGCAGGCCTCATGGTGACACCAAGATGAAGACCAACAATAAGAGCATGTTCTGTTGCTTGGTTTTACCATGTATTTGTAGAGACTTTGTCTCATGTGCATTAAATCCATATCCTTTCCATATTTATCATGTTTTGAATCACTCGAATAATTTTGCTTTTCTCCGTATCCGATCCTCTCCGTCTTGTTGATGGAGCCACCGTAGTCAAAGGAATAGAACGACTGAAATATTCGTGCTATTTTCGAAGAGATATTTTTTTATTTGAATCTCGAGTTGGGTGTTCGCCACAAAAAGCCGTCTCAAACATGATATATGTTTTTGATAACACCAGATACTGTGGAAGTGACACCAATTTTCGTGGTTTTCATAAATATCACTATTTCGTTGGTATTAGAATTCGTGATTTTAAATTATATGCATTTAAACTCTATGCAAAAATGCATTTCGTTGGGAATTTAATTTCGTGGTTTCAGCGAACCACGAAATCCACGAAAATTGGAACCCCACGAACAATAGTACTTTCACAGTATTTTAATTTTGAAAGATAGATTTTGTTATATCATTTGTTTCTATTCTCAGATTTTTTTTCCTCTAAGTATCTGATATTACTAGTATCTGTTTGAAAGACAGACTTTATCATACTTTTTGTTTCTTTTTTAAGGATATTTTTTCCTCTTAGTATCTGATATTATCTGTTTGTTTGATGGTTTATTTCTTTTATAATATCTGTTAGAACACTATTCATTAATTAAGTTACATAATTTTGCACTCTTAAGTCGAAAGCTTCTGCAAGAATATAACAGGAAGGAAGCTCGTAAGGGTTAGTAAGGCAAAAAATGGCCCGGATGTTCTTTTGTTATATAAATTTTTGCGCTAAAAAGTAAGTATAATAATTATATTTTCATAGCAAGGAATAAATGATCAATTATTTTGTTTTATTTTGCATCGAGGACAAACAAAATGTTCAGATGAAAATTTTCAGGATTCAGTTTTAATTCAAATTCGATATTTCACCATCCTTGCTGATCAAGGTAGATTTCAATACCTTAAGATAAGTAATACAAATCATGTCTTTTTTGCTATTGTTTTCTAGAATGTTCTCTGTCTGTATGTGGTCCTTATATTACCAGGTATTCTAGATTTTTTATTTTGTTTGTTGCTTCGGCGTTCCTTTAGATTTTATTGAAGATTTTTCTCTGTATTTATCTCAGGTCATCTTTACTTTTTGTGTTATTCAATAACGACAGTAGAAGGAACAAAGGAGTGAAATTTACAAAAATCGAAGTCCAAAGACATTGCCAAAACGAGAACACAGAAAACAATGACGTTAGACACAAGAAAAAAAATGACGTTAGACAGATACAAAGCACAGAAACAGAAATTACAACATTCAAAACAAAGGCAATCAATATGTTGTGAATAGCCCCATTTGGAATAATTAAACGAATAAAAGTGACAACAAATGATCGAAGCTTATTCAGATGAAAAGAACAGAAAGGAAAATCAATAAACGTTCTTCCAAAAGTCCAATTCCGGAACGTTCCGGGTATCAGAATGGCGGGTCAAAGAAGTCAAACTTGGTAAAAATGACGTCCCGCTGTATGAGGGCAAAGGGACTAAATTCTTCTATCAACGTATCAAAGGTGTTTATGATTTGAAAAAAAGCCAAATAAATCAACAATTCATCCCAGGCGGGTCATTTCCAACCAATTTATTTTAGGTTAAGAAAATAAATAGGAGAATTCCTAGATTACGCTCAACTGACGTCAGGTACCAGTTTTCAGTAGATTAAGGGTAAGATGTCGACAATTACCCAAAAATTTGAAAGTGGAATATCGTCTATTGAACAAACTAAAAATCGAAGAACACACATACCAAAACGTAGGACAAATTGGAACAGCCGTCCCGTTTTGAACGGGAATTTCACAAACGAAATGTCGGGCTAAACCACGTTTAATGATTATAAACCCACCACTGATATGACGACTATTTACTGTGAAAGTACTATTTTTGGAGTACCAATTTCTTGGTTGACTTAAGGTGGATCGATGGTATTCCGCCATTTTGTTTTCATTTTTCATGCTTTGATAGGTATTTTTCATTAAAGAAATATACAAACATTTGAACATTTTGACAAATCTTTAAAATATTTCGCTTAAAACTCAAATAATGGGCCCATTTCTGTAAGTCTAGCATTTATTTTAGACGAAAAATTCAGAATAGTATTTTTACTGTCAAATTCTGTGAAATGAAAATTTAAACAAGGGAGGTAATTTCAAAAAATATTTTACAAAGAAATCACTATGAAAATTTTGATTTTGTGAAATAATTACAAAATAAGGTCCGTGACCCCAATTTTTCTTTTTGTTTTTAGAATGTTCAATACAAGAGCTAGCAATATATACAGATTACCATGGGCATTTCCATATTGGCCTGGTTATCATCCCGAGACACCCATATTGGCCCAAGACGAAGTCGAGGGACAATATGGGTCGAGGGATGATAATCAGGTCAATATGGAAATGCACATGTATTAAACTTTTTATTACATACTTTCGACGTTTAGAAATGCCAGGCCGATATGGACCGGAAGTCGTTTATTTGCCCAGGCCAATATGGACCGGAAGTCGTTTATTTTGTCTGAGTTGCACGAGGAGCATAAAATAACCTATTATTTTCCTGGGGTGTGAAAATATGGACAGTTTACTTCCGGTCATATTGAACATGCAAAAACGTTTTTATTTCTACTACGTATGTAATAAATAAAATTAATCAAATTCTCATGGATGTAACTTGAACATTTTTTTAAAAATGATAATTTTCCTTAACATTTCAACTAAAAATTCCTTTTTTTAGATGACCGATGTTGAGCTTATATGGTCCGTGACCCCCAATTTTTATTTTAATTTTTGGAAGTTCAATTTGCAAAGTTTAATCGTGCGAACTATTGAAAAATTCTGATGGATTTCGCTTAGTCCCCCGAACCACCTTAAACCACGATATTCGATATCCAACGAAATAAAAATCTTCCGTTGATTTGTACTATAAATAGTCTAGACTACGAATTAAAGAATCCATGTCATAATGAACTAATGACTCGTCTCCAATCCATGAAAATTGACATCTGTGAATAAAAGCACTTTTACAGTATTGGAACTGAGATAATATTTCCAGATACATGTATATCCACATTTGGGTAATTTGACAGTTTTTCATTTCATTGGATATTTTGCCTCTCTATTATTTTCAACACAAGTATCTGGCATTAGTTGAAGAATTAAACTCAAAATATAAAATGCTTGGAATGAAGCATTTGTAATTGAGTAATTTTGATCTACTTATCAAAAGTTGAATAAAAAATTCAGTGAAGCTTGTGACAGCAACTGACTATTGTATGGAAAGAGTAAATGCATATTTAAGCAATGATCTCTGTTTGAACAGGCACTGGAATCTTTCAAAGACATATGCTTTCATAAGTAATCACTTGTGTTCATGATTACAGCTGCGGAAAGTAATGTATTGTAATCAATTACAAATGAAAAATGCTGTAATTGTAATGTAATTGATTACATTTTCAAAGCAAAGTAATTCAATTACATTTAAAAGTAATCGACCCCAGCCCTGGGTATGACTGCTTAAAATTCGTAAAATGTTTAAATGCATTCCATATTTCCAAAACGATCAGGTCAAAACCGACGTAGTGAACGACCGAGTTCGTGAAAACTTTGAAAACTAAGCCAACCAGTATTTTCCTTGTGTACAATCGTTTGAAGTTTATAAGCAGTACATAGCGATTGTAGTTTGAAAAGCAATAAATGGTCACAACTTAATGGTATTAGCAGTATTTTTGTTTTGATATACTAATATAAGTTAATGATCTCTTACTTTAATGTCATTGAGAAAGTTTTCATGTCCCTCAGTTGCTTCATCTGAAAAATTCGTAATCTGCTTTTCGTCTGATATCTATTTATCACATTTTTTATTTATATTTTTATGTATGGCTATTGAATAAAGCATCTTATAAATGATGGAAGCTCTTTTCTTAAAGCAAGTAGCGGAAAAACTCAGTTTTCGTTGTTTTAGTATCATAAATAAATGTTATTATTGGAATTTTCTGTATCGAGGCAGGAAAGTCAAATCGATGGTAAAAAGGGTGCATTCGACTAATACTGATTACTTTAGGAAAGGTAAAGCCTGCAACTACCTATATAAGAAAATGGAGGTAATTATAATTCAATTTCAATTTCAATTTATTTATTAGCAACTTTATGCCCAATTTTGGGCTAACGGCTACAGAATTAATAAAGTACACAAATACATAAACAACATAATCAACTAACCCCTGTCTTCAGTGCAATTGACTGTTTTAAATAGGAGCCTAGCAATTGTACTTGTTCTTTTGTATCTGGGTTTAGAATTTTTTGAGTTTTGAGGTTGAAGTTTCACCAGTTTCAAAATTAAAATTTGAAAAGACCTGAGGTATTATAGTTTGGTTTGTTGTACATTCTAAAATGAAATGTGCCTCATCTTCAATTTTGTTACAGAAGTTACAAAGGCGCTGTTCTCTAGGAATGTTCTTGTATCTTCCAGATTCAATTTGTAATACATGATCACTTATTACAAATCAACCTTCTAATTTCAGGGTTTAAACAATATAAGTATTTTTCAAAGTTATAGTCGTTTTTAATTGCTTTGAATAGTTTAAGATTACTTTTTTCATCTAAATTTATAATTTTTTCTCCATATTTTTTAAAATTACCGAAATCAATTGTCAAGCGCCGAAATCCAAAGTGCAAAAAGACAAAGCAAGTGCAAAACCACCAGATAATTCTAAACCACAATAGGGTCTGTAAGTCTCGTTCAATTTTGAAACTTCCGGGTACAATTTTTGTACCCGGAAGTTGCAATTTTCACGACAATTTATGACGTACCAAAAAAAAATTGAACGTCATAGTACAAAAACGTCATATTTTGGCGGGAAACGTTTTCGAATTTCAAATTTAACGTGAAATCTCGGTGTCACATGACGAGACTTACAGACCCTATGGTCCAGACTTGGTTCAGGTATTTCAAAAGAAACGGTGAGTAAACAGGTTTGTGGTGCGCTTAACTTCCCCTTTCATTGCGGTAAGTCCGGTACAAACTCAAAGGTATGGCTATTGAAAGATCTAGACAGTGAAAGTGAATCTATTGTAGGCGACAATCATCTTTGAAAAGGTTACCTTTGTAAACATAGTAGAGATTTTCAAAAAGTATATTTTTTATCAAAAAGATATAGAAAATTCTTAATTATTGGTCATTTTTTTTATGTGTGAACGGTATGTTACAAAAATATACAGAAGTACAGTCAGCATGCAAAATCTATGTTATAAAGGAAGTGAAAGAGAGTTAAGTTCTGTGTTATTTATATTGAAACGTGAAACACCGCTTTCAGCGGATTTCTTTTACCAACTTTGAGTGTAATTTCGAAAATATCGCGACAATTCAGTTTATTTTCTTATGTAACCTTTTCACAGGTTTGAGATTTTCAATTCATGCAAATTAAGATACGCGTTTTTCAGTACTTAAAAAAAAGAAATTTTCAAATTGAATTTGCAGGATTAAATTATGGAAAAAAACACTCATATGTTCCCAAAAGTACGAAAACAGGTCAACGAACGGATTTCATTAATAAAAAAGACTCGCAGCGGAAAGATACAATAAATGAAAAGAAATCACTGTTCTGACACACCACGTTGTAGAACTAACGATGTTATTTGTGAATAATGGTATATCTATTTATACAATCGCACAAAACAACGAGATCTTCAACTTCCTTTGTCATTTGCTTATTCAATGAAACAGTGTAGGAAACGAAGAAAGTTTCTTAGAAGATGTTATTGTAGTAGCATTAATGATGCTGGACACATTTCTCTGTAAGCCATAATTCTATTGAGAACGTTGTCTTTGCTGTAGGTGTCGCTGATTTGTTTTTGTTGCTAATTTACGTAATGTAGATAATTTAGCAAATGATATTCCGCACTGTGGGCAATTCCTTTATTTAAAATTATTTATTTTCTTAAATATAAGATTGTTTTTTAGTACTGCCTTGCAGTGTTTAGTGCTAAATTCCGGCACTGGAGCAGATTTAAAGAGAGTATTATAGTTAGCTAAATTGTTAGATGTCCTTGAGATTTATGAATTGAAATAAGGTAATTTTATCAGATTTTTCGGATTTCATTTGATTCAAAGGGAAATTTTTTTTTCTCACACGGATGTTATTTTATTTTTATTTTCTTATTTGAACACATTTGAAATACACTTTATTCTTTTTAAATACATATGATTTTGTGAAAGCTTTTAAAGCTGTAGAAGATCATTTTACCAAACCAAAACTGTGACGTAATTTATCTAAAAAATGGCACAAAGGTATATTTGTTTCAATTTAGATAATTTGATCTAAATAGAAGCTCATATTTTTGTCCATGAAGTAAAACCAGTAAAAAAGTAATGCTTTAGTTTTATGTAAAGAATAACGTATATTTACAGTGTCCACGTAAACACGTAAAGACATTTGTTCGGATCAACCGAATTCATGCACATTTTTTGTTTGGTTTTGTTTTGTTTTTTATTTGCATGTATTAATCGTAATTTTCAGTTGTGGATTTAATTCTTAACTACCGTCAAAATGTGGTTAATAAGGGAATGCCTTGTCTCTGCGGCTCATGTACTTTTAGTGGGATATAGCGGGCTAGGCAGTTCATAATGCTGAAAGCTTGACCGCGAACCATTGTAGACAAATTATGTGGAGACGACACGTTCCATTCAGTTTAAAGATCCGTGCTTCATTTTCTTGAAACAGCAGACTCCCTAGGCGGTACAGGCGACTTAAGGACAAGGCCCTACCCATTTCTCACCCTTTCCAGTGGCAATAAAAAAAATCGTCGCCCGGTTGTTCCTTCCACCTTTTTATCTTTCCTTTTATATTGATCTTTTTTTTTAATTGAATACATTGTTCTCCTTTTGATATAGTTGAAATATTGCTCACTGTACATAAAATTCTTAATGATCAAACAATCATTCAAATTAAAAAAAACAAAAACAAATACGCGTCACTTACCGCGTGACATGTGCTTTTGACAGAACAAGGAATGCTAACCCTTCCGGAGCACCTGATGTCACTCTTAGTTTCATGGGAGTTCACATTGTATGTAGCTTGGTTTTGAATGTTGTGTTTTATTTCTGTATTTTGTAGCTAACTAACGTCATTGTTTTCTGTGTCTAACGTCATGGTTTTCTGTCTTCTCGTTTTGGTCATGTATTCGGACTTTGATTTTTGTAAATGCCACTCCTTTATTTCTTCAGTATCATACTGTCGCTGCATGAAAACGCCTCGCAGTTTTGAAACCACACAGAAAACGGCAAAGTTAATTATACTGAAGTAACAAATGATACTTACCGCGGTGTACAAAAGTAGTTTGTGGGGTCTGTAGGGTCTGTTCCCGTTTAAAAAGGAAATAAATTGAGTTTAAAAGTATACATTTGTGGATTATAAATGATATTCAAAATAAAATCTTTTTTGAAAGCGCTGTATTTATATCAAACCATAATCTTTACCGTTTCCTTTGATTGTATAGTTTGCTATATACATGCTAAAGATATTGATTCAGTGACAATGATTATAGTCTCACTGGAATCAGTAAGATGTTTATTGTTGTAATGATTCTATGATCATTTCAAGATATAAATGGGGTCTAAAGTTTGTTTAAAATGTCGTAAAAATTATAAATGATTCTAACATCGTCAACCAGTATAATACTAGACTGACGAGCCTGTCTCAAATCCGTCGAATCTAACGGATATAGAGACAGATATAGACAACCGACCGAAAAACAATTGTATCTTTTGATTTGATTGGCTTGCATGCAAAACACTTTTTGATTGGTTGTTCTATATTTAAAAATAACTTCTGGAGGAAAACCCTTCATTACTTCCGGTCGTATCCAAGGTAAACAACTTGCATCGTCGCAAATGAAAGGCCTTACAGAAAGTTAAAAAAGAAATGAATTAGATTAAAATACCTTGTAACAAATAGGTTTATTGAAATCGGGTTACTATTTTTCTGTTTTATTTGAAATTAGTTGTCTTGTTTGTTTTTGACATTGTGACGTCATACAGCGGAATTTCCACTTTTTCGATTTGTCTTCATCTGTCCCTTGAGCGTAACAGAGCAACGCGTAGTGAGCCAGGGGCAGCACTAGTCAGTCTAGTATAATACTCGATAACCGTATACTTGCGCAAATGGTGTCGGAATAAGAGTAAAATGGAAGAAAAACAACCATGTTTTTTATTTTATGTGTATTAGTTTGTGAAGGAAACAAATGTTAAGCCTATTTTATAACTTAATTATGCCATTCAGACACGTTAATGTGTATTATTTTGCTTTCGATTTGGATTTTGAACTTGCATCTGTTTGAAAACGTCAGATTGTGTATTGTGACGTCATAGACACAGCAATGGAAACGGGAAATCCGCCTTCTCCTAGGTCGCTTCAGAACGGAAAATTCCATTTTCTGTCATATTAGAATCGAAATAATTCATGGCAGGTATATGGTTATTGTCATTTAACCATGGGCTGGGCCTTTATATTCGTAAATGATAAAAAAATAATTTCTCACTTGAAATCGCTGATTAAATATAAGACAATAATCTTTCAGTTGCCCCTTGAATGTATAGTTTTCTTTATATATTCTAGATATATTGGTTTTGTAATAATGATTATAGTCTCACTGGGATCAGTAAGATGTTTATTGTTATAATGATTAAATGATCATTTGATTGGCTCTCCATTTAAAGTAACATGCATCAAGATTAGCTTCCGCCTTGACTTTATGTGTTTGTTTAGAATAATCATTGCAAGTTTTTCCCAGTAGTAGGCATTGGATTATGGTTACACAGACAGAGATATAAATGCCAAGCTTTTTATATACTCATTTGTTTTCCAGTGCACGATATCTCTTTTTATTGAAGAGTTCTTAACCGTTAGTCTTTAAATAGGAAACTCGTATTCTTTATATGGGATACATCAAGTTCTTATATATTTCTTACTATTCTAATTTAGTTAAATTAATCTAAATACAATAAGAAAAAGAAGGGAAACGGGGAATGTGTCAAAGAGACAACGACCCTAAGGGGAGCAATAACAACTCAAAGCCACCATAAGATCTTCAATGAACGGTGAGGAAACCCCACATCAAGCTTATAATTTTAACCGGTCAGTGTTTAGTCAAGAGTCATTAGTTATGCTTTATGAAGAACAACAATAAAAGCTTGTCCCATCGCTTGGTTTAATGAAGTATTTGTAGAGGCTTTGTCTCATGTACATTTATTCCACATTCTTTCATTGTAAATTTGAGTTTTGTGTGAGGGTTAGCGTATTTTCATTGTCCATGTAAAGACATTCGGTCGGATTAACCGAATCCATGTTTATATGAGCTAAAGGGTTTTTTTCCTTTGGATGTATTAATCATATATGGCTTTGGATGTATTAATCATATATAGCTCTACAAATACCGTGATGATACCTTCCGGAGCACCTGATGTCACTCTCAGTTTCAATGGAGTTCACACTGTGAGTGCCTTCTTTCTGAATGTTGTGGTTTCTGGTTCTGTGCTTTGTGTCTGTCTGGCGTCATTGTTTTTGTGTCTAACGTCATTGTTTTCTGTGTTCTCGTTTTTGCCCTGTCTTTGGACTTCGATTTTTGTGAATTTCACCCCTTTGTTCCTTCGGTGTTCTACTGCCGTTGTTTCATAACTTTCAATTCTGAAATTCATTCGTAGTTACCGTCCCAAGGTGTTGGATAGGATAATAATAGGTTCTTATGCGAAACCATATTAAAGATAAGTGATATCTTCCACAAGTGTGAGAAATTCCGTCTTTTTTTGAATGAAACAAAGGTAAAATACGTTGAATTTCTCACACCAGTTGGACATTTATTCGTGTAAAACAGCTTATCGCGTCCCTGTCTTCTATGGGCTGTCTTACACAGAAAAAAAACATTTACGGAAGAATTCCATGTCTATGTGGGCTAGTCAGGTCACAATACGGAAAGCTTGACCGCAAACCATTGTAGACAAACCATATGGAGAAACGTAACGCTCCATTCAGTATAAAGATCCCTGCTATATTTTCTAAAAACAGCAGCCTTCCGAACCGGTATAGAAGACTAAATTCCATGTCCCTCTCCAATTTACCCTTTTCCAGTCGAAATCAAAAACTGTCTGATTGTCCCTTCCACCTTCCAAGGTATGTTTCGTCCTCTTCATTTAGGTTTTCTCTCTGTATGTGGTCCTCATTTTGCCATCTATTCTTGATTTAGGATCATTGGTTGTTGTTCGGTTTTCATTTGGAAATTGTATATTTTTTTCATTTTTTCATTGATATTTATTTAATTAATTATCTTGTATTCCTCCTTACATAGCTAAAATATTATTCACTGGACGTAAAACTCTAAATGCTAAATCAATCTATAATAAAGTCTCCCAAACGAAGTTTGGGGAGACTTATTGTTTTTACTCAATTCTTATTATTATGTCGCCCCAGACGTAGTCGGGACGACATATTGTTATTCCTCCGTTTCTTATTATTATTATTATTCCGCCCAAAGTTTGTCCGGTCAATTACTCAGCAATGCATGATCAGAAGTTAATGAAACTTTGCATAAAGTTGGATCACCATATGAAGATGTGCGTTTTAATATTTATTTTTTCAAAATGGCCGCCATTTCCAAGATGGCCGCCAAAATACGTCGAAATTTCAACTTTGTCGGATTTCAACGAAAATTGATTTCTAGGTAGATTTTGATGCTGCGAACAGGATGGAATCATCGAATTGGCTGCCAGGGGCGATCATCAGCTATTGCTTGCAATTGCAAATCTAGTTCTTCTTGTTCTTCTTCTTGTCTTTCCGCCTCAAAATTTGTCCACGCATTTTCTCTGAGACTACTGCTCGGATCTTGACCAAACTTCATGCGTTGATGGACCCCCATGTCAGGATTTGCAATCCGGTCTTGGAATTTTCAAAATGGCACCGGT
>MJUU01065526.1:60705-103195 GCA_002080025.1 Modiolus philippinarum | reverse complement strand
AAAACGTTTTTTGAAAACCTACGGCTTTTCCCCATAGTTAACTACTTCCGTGGGTTTATAATATACATCAGTTTTTATTGTACCGTCTTCTTTGACAATAAGAATATCTAAAAATGGCATGCTTTTTTCGCTATACTCCATTGTACATTGGATATTTTCGTTAATACTGTTAATTAAACCATGAAATTCGTGTAATTGTGATCTAGAATATTTCCATAAGATAAAGCAGTCGTCTAAAAATATTTTCCGTGTATTTTTGACGAAATTGTGAAATAGGTTACCGAATTTCTCTCGGACTTTTTCATACAACTTGCTTTCAAAGAATCTCATGACTAAATTCGCATATGTAGGGGCAACTTTCGTTCCATTGCTGTACCACATTTTTGTCTATAATATTTAGAATCAAACATAAAGTAATTGTTTTCAAGGATAAATTTAAGACAATGAAGAATAATATCTTTATCTATACGCTCCGGTAATTCATGTGGATATTCGTTTAGCCAGTACGAGATTGCCTCGATTCAAAAATCGTGCGGAATGTTTGTATAAAGATTAAACACATCAAAAGAAGCAATTACTGTATTTCGAGTTACTGTTCTGGGAAGGTTATCCATCTCGGATATAGCTTTCTACATGTTGTAAAAATTGTTTTAAAAGGATATCAATAAAATTGCTAAGTCTATGTGTCTCGCAGGCTGGACCAGCAATTATTGGTCTTAATTTTAAGTCTGGGGCGATGGAATGTAAACACATACAGACCTGGACGTCGAACAAACATAGTTTATGTATTTACTTTTATGTATTTCTGGCAAGCCATAGAAATTACTAGTCTTTCAACGGAAGTTTGAAATATATTCAACTTCTTTATCTGTTAATCCTTTTCTGTATAAATTAAGCAGAACTGTTAATTTTTCCATGATTTTCCTCTGATTATATATATTAATTTCTTCATAATATGTATTATCACTTAACATTGTCATTACTAGGTTTTGGTAATATTCGGTATCCATAATAACAACCTTTGTCGGCTTCTTTAATAATAATGCTTTTGTCATTTTTAAGTTCAAATATATTGTTCCATTGATTTTTTGTTACATTTGGTTTGATTTTTTCATTGGTAAATTTTCGTACGGAAAATTCGTAATGTGATCACAAAACGTATCCAATATTCTGTGCCTACCTTTTGCAGGAGTATATTTACTTGGATTTCGTACAATTGATTCGTCATCTATTTCTTTATCGTATAATTCTTCAACCAAACGTAATTTTCGTGAAAATTTATAAATATCGTCTTTAATTTCATTTAAATTTTGTCTTTGAGGGGTCGGTGTAAATTTTAGACCTAATGATAAAATATTTATATTTTCATCTGTTAATTTTTTATTTGATAGGTTAATTACCCTAGGTGCTTCCTTTGCCTGTTGATTATCCTCCACGGGGGTTCTTTGTACATATTGGTTTGTCCTAAAAAATGAGGCTGGATAGCATCACCATTTTTCTTGTTTTCATATTGGACATTTTTCTTTCTCTGGTATTGGGCGTTTGAGATCATAATTTCTCCGAATTGTTGATAATTCCCGGTTTTACGGTTTTGGTTTTGTCTTCCGGGCTTATTTGTGTTCTTGAACGAGTTGTAATCATTTCTTGGCTTTTGTAGTCTAGCCCTTGGACTTCTGTCTCTAGGAACATAATTATTCCGTTGTATTGTATTTTGATTATTCATCCGGGGTCTTCTTTTACTTTTTTATTGAAATTTGTTTGGTTGCTCGGCTGTTCCTTGTCTAACGGCATCAGCATAAGAGTTGGGTTGAGGACTTTTGATAAAAGGGTTCTTTGTTTCATACTCGGCTTTGAAAGATGTTTCATATTCGAGGAACCACGCATCACTCTATTGAATTTATTTCTTCTATTTCACATTCTTCTTTCCATTATTGTTGTACACTGTTTAGTAAATCTCCATCAGCCTTGGTTTGAAATTCTTAAAACATTTCTTCATCTAATACTTTCATTGTCTGTTATTATGGATGTCAAAATATGTGAAAATGCCACTCGAGTACTCGGATGCAATACTCGAGTATACTCGAGTACTCGGTAATCTTTTGAAATGAAAATTGCTAGACTTCAGGCTTCTTAAGACGAAATGACCATTCAAATGAAATATAGCTACAATATTGCTTTCGTGCCATAAAAAGAGCACCATTACAGCAAATCAAAGATTTGATTCAATTATCTATCAAAACGAAGTTATGTTGTCTTTAACAACTTGTTTTTGTTTAGTAACACTCTTGTCTAAAATGACTAACACCGAAGTTACTGTGAATTCAAATTCTGCATATGCGCATTTCGACAACTTATGTCTCTTCAGTGCAGATAAAATTTAAACGTTTGGAAGACCATAAACTCAAATATGTTTAAAACTGATAGAGAACAAATAACCAATATGATTTAAATGTAAATCCAAAATCAGCTAAGGACAGAGCTTTGCATGAGGGAGATACTCCTTAGTTTTCAACAAAATTTACAAAATTTAGATATTGTAAGGTTCAAAATAGAATCGGATTTCGGGTCAGCACCGAGGTACTGACTACTGGGCTGGTGAATACCCTCGGGGACTAAAAGTCCACCAGCAGTGGCACCGACCCAGTGGTTACAAATAACTAAATACCGAAGTTACTGTGAATTCAAGTTCTGCATATGCGCATTTCAAATTTATGTAATTGTTTAAATCATAATTAACGGTTATGTAAACATCAAATCAACACAATGTATGGGATGGACACTGGTGAAATCAAATCAATTTTCAGTCAAAATAATTACTTTGATCGCAAATTAATATATAAAGTGTATATTTTTCTGCTTTTCAATTATTAGAATGTGACCAAACGGCTGATTTATTCGAAAGCATTTTTGAGTCGCAAATGCGTCTTTATTAGTAACAATCGTGCTGCTCGGCTACCTAAAGGTAAAGAGAATGTAATTAGCTCGTGATTGCCTTGGAATCTTTTTGGCCACCCAATCTACAGCTCGGTAATCGGTCTGCCAGCTCACTGACTGGATATCATTAATTTCTATAATTTTTATTTAGAACTTTATTTAATACTGCATTTAAAAATTACAAAATGCCACTTTATTATCTGCAATGAAATAATAAAAAAAAATTTAAAAGAGGTGCCCCTAGTTTGCGTTAAATTTAAGCAATTTTCGTTGAAATTTGGGGTATTCACCTAGAGGTCAAAATTAAGGACGGAAAACCAATGGCAACATATAAGTTTCTGCAGTTGCAAATTTGGGCGATAAATGGTTCTTGATGGACAATAACAGTTTGGAGAGAAAATGAGACTGATAAAGTTGTGAGACGAGGAAACGTTACTATTGTCTCTTATGGAAATTGAATTACACTACTCTAACCTAAAGAGCTAAACTGTCATTTTCACGATTTGGGGAAATAAAGCTCCCATTGGGGTACTAAATCACTTCATTTTGTGTAGAACTGCAATACAGGACTAGCAAATTTCTACACATATTGTTATGTCAAAATTATAGTCTATTTCAAAGAATTGTAGAATCTACGAAAATCAAAAAAAGGGAGGGGGGGGGGCTTTAGTAATTGCCCTTGGTAATGAAAATATTAATATAAAACACTAAGTTTCGTTTGATTATTATTCATTTTGTATAACACTCTAAGAAATATGTGGTTTTGTACCATGTATTTGTATCTGTTCAAACTGTCAACCGAAATTTCGTTGTAATTTTGTTTGTGCAAAAATACGCGAAAGGGCTATTCCCAATAATGTCATATTAACCATCGTAGGTTAATTCAATGGTTCTATTTATGCACATGATATGTTTCATAGAAGCCCGTATCAAATCACAGCTAGGTCAACTGTGTCAGCATTCTCAACATTTTTAGCCTATAGTCTATTTCAGTGTTTTATCTTAGAGAATTTTGCACCGAGTCTTCTTTTGTTGTTCAAATTCAGCCGTTATGAACAAGCCAGATATTTCTTATTATCAACATAGTCGGCCCTTTAACACCTGGAAATGAAACGCTAAAAAAAGTCATATTCAGTTATGGCGTAAAAGAGAAATACCGTATTGTCCCCAATAAGGCATTTTTTTTTCCCTTCTTTTTTCATATGGGGGTGGCATCGGGAAAAAATCGCTAAAAAATAAAGTACCTGGAATTAATTTCCGAATGTTGCTTAACATTTTACTAGTATATAAGGCTACATAAAAACATAGGATTTGTGAAATTTTGGGACCAATGAAAATCCATATATAGGTAAAGAGAGTGTAATTAGCTCGTGATTGCCTTGGAATCTTTTTGGCCACCCAAACACAGCTCGGTAATCGGTCTGCCAGCTCACTGATTGGATATAATTAATTTCTTTAATTTTTATTCAGAACTTTATTTAATACTGCATTTAAAAATTACAAAATGCCACTTTATTGCCTGCAATGAAATAATAAAAAAAAAAATTAAAAAGAGGTGCCCCTAGTTTGCTTTAAATGTAAGCAATTTTCGTTGAAATTTGGGGTATTCAACTAGAGTAAGTAGAGGACAAAATTAAGGACGGAAAACCAACGGCAGCATATAAGTTTCTGCAGTTGAAAATTTGGGCGATAAATGGTTCTTGATGGACAATAACAGTTTGGAGAGAAAATGAGACTGATAAAGTTGTGAGAGGAGGAAACGTTACTATTGTCTCTTATGGAAATTGAATTACACTACTCTAACCTAAACACTTTAGTTAAATCGATTCCTCGTATGTATTATTTTAATTTGAAATGTTGATATCAAGCACGTTAATTTTGTCAAATAAAATTTCATTTCAAAGCAACAGGATCAATTTTGCTTTATGAAAACAAAAGTTAGCCAAGGATTTACATGTTCATAATTTGTAGTATTTACAGCTATCAAAAAGTCATTTCTGTCAACGTCTTACACTTATTATGACAAAGAAGACAGTTTTCATCGTTTCTAATCCTTGTTTTTCATTTTATGGTGAAAAAGTGTGTTTTAGAAAATGAAATTGAAAATTTAAAAAAATCAGAATTTTGTCTTTGTTGTTACAGAAATCACATTTAAAAATATCAACATGGTCTAATAAGTATTTGGAGAGATTCTAAGTAACATATAGAACTACACGTTCATGTTCCGTTTCTTAAGATGCATGTACATTATATTTGAAGATAATCTGTTTTTTTATTGTGTCTATCTAGGGGCAGTAACAAGTTTGCTCTGAAATAAAGAGACAGTCAACAAATTCGGAAATATCCATTCGTTTCTTTTCCACCTGAATATTTATCTTCCAACGTAATTGCTTTCTGGAGAAGAAATTTTTGTCTTGATGTGCAACCTTGTTCTTAACGTATTGTCATGCAATATATCTTCCACTCTGGCAATATTATATGCTCAGTAATTTAAAAAAATCTACTTTTTGGTTTTTTTTAAATGCCTTATAATCTCTAGTACATGTAGTTGTTTTGTGATAGTGACGAAGCCTACTTGCATTATAGGGTAAGGGTTCCACTCAAATGTCGCATATACATCTTTATTTCAATACCTCAAATCCATGACAATGGCTCTTACCAAACGCATTGATATCAAAAGTCATATATAAAGTTTCAGCTACCAACTATTTATACTTCAGAGGACTTATTACTGTATAACTCGAACTTAGATTTTTGCCGAAATTCTTTATGCCTAAAGTTTTTCAAACTTTTATCAATGTTTGCATAATATCTGCACAAATTGATTCTTTATTGTAAAAAGGTCCAACCCCTGGAATCCCTCTTTGAATCTGCAAATGCATAAAGCAAACCTTTCAATCACTTGCTACAGGCAACTTTTATAGTTTTACCAATACACTTATCAAATTGTTTCTCGTATTGAAGATCTCAGAAATGTTGCATATTAGGCTTACAGATCAAACTATCAAAAGTTATACAATAATTTCTACATTTTAGACGTATTAACTGTTACATGAAATGTTAGTTATTTCCAAGCTTTAAGCTTCTTCCTCTACTGTGTTTTTTAAAATTCCAATGTATTATAATATAGTGCTCTTTCTACAAGCAGATGGTCTTTTAGAAACTTGTTTTTTTTTACATCGCTTACTTTTTTAAACGACTGTTTTATTTCCCAAATTATCATAATTTCAACAGTTCACGCCATGATTTACCTGAAAAACTCCTAAAGTTGGTGTTTAATACCAACCAATCAATCAATCAACTGATTAAGCAATCAATTAATCAATATAAACAATCAATCAACTAGTCAAGTTAAGAATGATCAGTAAATGACGAATAAGGAATAGGGAATAAGTAAATAGCGAATAGGGAATATGAAATAAGTAAATGACGAATGGGTGAATAGGGAATAGGGAATAAGTAAATGGCGAATAGGGAATAGGGAATAAGTAAATAACGAAAAGGGAATAAGTAAATGGCGAATAGGGAATAGGGAATAAGTAAATGGCGAATAGGGAATAGGGAATAAGTTAATGACAAATAGGGGATAGGGAATAAGTAAATGGCGAATAGGGAATAGGGAATAAGTAAATGGCGAAGAGGGAATAGGGAATAAGTAAATGGCGAATAGGGAAAGGGAATAGGGAATTAGTAAATGGCGAATAAGGAATAAGTAAATGGCGAAGAGGGAATAAGTAAATGGTGAATAGGGAATAAGTAAATGGCGAATAGGAATAGGGAATAAGTAAATGACGAATAGGGAATAAGTAAATGGCGAATAGGGAAAGTGAATAGGGACTAAGTAAATGGCGAATAAGGAATAAGTAAATGGCGAAGAGGGAATAAGGAATAGGGAATAAGTAAATGGCGAATAGGGAATAAGTAAATGGCGAATAGGGAATAGGGAATAAGTAAATGACGAATAGGGAATAAGTAAATGGCGAATAGGGAATAGGAAATAAGTAAATAGCGAATAGGGATTAGGAATAAGTAACCAACTTGACAAACGTATCAACAGCATTATAAGCAAGTAATTTAGACAGCCATAATAAAAACATTGTCAGAAAGTCTGACTATTTGGCTGGTGAATACCCACCAGCAGTAGAATAAATCTTGAATTATCGGAAGTAAAATTGATATTTTGTTTAGGATGTAAAAATATATCTATCCCCCAACGAATAGCTGATAAAACACCTTTAATCGATTAAAAACAGAAATATTCTTAAATGTCAAAGAAGCATTGCAATGTAGGAGTACATTATCGAAAACCCCGTTATCACTTTGTGCCCGATGTTGCCAGCTTTCATCAGAAATCAAAATAAAGTTTGCAGTTGGCATGATGATCTGAAGGATAAGAATTTTTATTCATTTATATTGATGAATATGGCTGGCATGAACAAAATGCATTTTTGTGGGTTGATTTAACTTTTGATTGAATAAATAACTTCTGAATCCCCTAAGACAAGCTGAACCAAATTGTACAGGTGTGTTATATGAAAGGTCCTAAACAGGGAATGCTCATATCGTTCAAGATATTTGATCTGCACTGTGGGCGTAAGACGTCTAAATCGCCATTTGGGGTAAAGTAAATTTACAGTAACTTTGATTTTTTTGTTATTCGTTCACATCCGAAAGACAATCACCACCAGTGCAGAATATTGACTTTTGATGATATACATGTATTTTGTAATTTTTG
Source organism: Modiolus philippinarum (assembly GCA_002080025.1). Taxonomy (NCBI): domain Eukaryota; kingdom Metazoa; phylum Mollusca; class Bivalvia; order Mytilida; family Modiolidae; genus Modiolus; species Modiolus philippinarum. The sequence continues at coordinate 95,526 of MJUU01065526.1, read as the reverse complement.
ACACTGCTCAATCAAACTGAACCGAACAAAACACACATACAATGTACGTGTGACTTCAAGATGAAGAACGACAATAAAAGCGTTGTTCCATTGCTTGGTTAGACCATGTATTTGTAGAGATTTCACAGTGTACCAGCAGATATTGCAGGGGGAAGCATATATGCTTTGGGGGAGTTTTTGACAATTTTTGCATGGTTGTCTGGAGAAAAGTAAGTTTGCACATTATTCAAACGCAACAATGTAATAATGCTATATACCACGGAACCCAGCGATGAATAAGCTAGACGATGGTCAACAGAATATAGATCCACGCACTATAGTTTCTCCGAACACTTCGGCATTATTTCAAACTTCAAGGCCAAAAACGATATTTTTTAAAATTCTACCTTTCCAACATGTATATGAATGGTTTTACTTGTCTCATTTGCATTTACTCGATATCCCTTCATCGTTTACGGAAGGTCTCAACCAAAGACTTGTCATTTCGTTTGTTTATATCAGCAGCAAATCGGCACAGAAGAGTTCATGTAAATGATGAAAAATGATTTCCTCTTAAAAATCTAGAAATTTAGTTGGAGACCATTTCCAAAAAAAAAAAAAACAGAACGGGCTCTCAGAAACGACAGGTATCACAGAACTTTACAAGTTAACCAAAAGCTAAATATCCTTCCAAGTCCATGATTTTTGCAAACTAATTATTGGAAACAAAGTATTTCACTTAATGGGGTTTGCTACTCTATTTGAAAATAAATAGGATTTCAAATAAATTTGACTCTTTGTTAGAAAATTAAATAAGTAATTTAAGTAAAAATTGATAGGTTGATGATCTACTTTTTGAAATATATGTGATTGCAATTTTGACGGGAAACTGAACTCATCTGAATTTTTTTTATAGGATTAGCATTAGCAAGGGTTCGACCATCAATGAATGTGATAGAATATTAGAATTAAATGAAATTTTTACAGAATGCTCATAAAGATGTTTTTAATGAAATTATGGAAAAAAAAGTTGGTCTATTGGCAAAAAATTATAATGCCTTTAAATGTATGAAACTAGAGGATTACGAAAATCTGACAGAAATCCCAAAATATGATGAGCGAACCTTCTTAAGCGAATTCAACTGAATGATTGTTTTATAGATTTCCTTTAAAAAACTGTTTTTGAGAGTTCAGAAAAGTTACCAAATTGAATCATACTTCTTTGCAATCCAGTGATTGAAAACGACCAATCTAAATAAGATGTATCAAAAAAGTATGATTTCTCGGTAGAATTCCTAAAAAAACTTTCCCTGTCTTTGAGAGTTTCAGGAAATTTATCAAAATTCGAATCAATTTTTTTTTGCAATCCCTTTATTGAAAATGACTGATTTCAATAGAATATTTTCAAAAGTATGGTCTCAATACAGAATTCCAAAAATACCATGTCTTTGAGACTTTCTGCAAATTTACCAAAATTGCAATCAAAAATTTTTGATATCAAATAAGTGGAAATGTCTGTTCTAATAGAAACAAATTCTAAAAGTATTGTTGCTAGACCGATTTCCAATAAATAAGTAGTCTTGAGAATACACACCAGTAAATTTGCGTTATGGTGTACACGCGTTTCAAGGAGTAACCTCTCATCAGCAGCATTAGAATCAAATTATATGGAAAGCCAAAATCGATAAGTAGTCAAAAATGAAATACTCATTACCAAAAATATCGAAATAGGAGGCCAAATCCGGAATGAAGCCTCTGTATTTTAATGACAGGGTTAGAATTTTGATTTTAAAAAAACAACAAATTTCTATAAAACAGAACGTAAATTTTTCATGTCAAACAAGTCCGACTATTGGGCTGGTGAATGCCTTCGGACTTCAGGAATTTTACCAAAATTCAATGAAAATTCATTGGAATCAGATATTTTTGAAATCCTATTGGTGAAAACCTTTGTCAAATAAAAACAAATTCTTAAAGTATGGTTGTTAGGTAGAATTCCAAAAATAAGTGGTTTTTGAGACTTTCTGGATATTTACCAAAATTGGTAGAATTTAAAAATTGGTATACATAATTTATTTTTCATAATATTTGCCAAAATATAAGATTATTTGCTAAAATTCAAAAATATATATACAAGTCTTTGACATTTTCAGAATTTTTTCCAAAGTTATAACCGGAATCAAAATCCAGAAAGCTTATTGCGCATCTACAGACTATATGCAGCAATTCTGAAACGAAATTAAATCTCTTAATCCAAAAATGTAAGAGGTGTTCACGTCACATGCCACATGTGTCAGAATCCACATATGGGGGCCTTTGTAAAAATCGACTTCTTAGGGCCTCTTTTTTGCACCCGGACAAACATAAACATCCGAAAGCTTATTTTGCATCTACATACTATATGCAACAATTCTAAAACAAAACTTGTGTTAGATTCATTTGTCATTATTATTTTACAATAAAATAAGATTTATTAAGCAAAATCAAATCCATAAATCCAAAAATGTAGGAGGAGTTCCTGTCTTTTGTTTGCACAAAGACCAATATAGAAAATCCGATAACTTATTGCGCATTTACAGACTATATGCAATAATTCTAAACCAAAATTAATTTCAAAGGAGTAGTTTCTGAGTCACAAGAAAAGTGTGACGGACGGACAGATAGATGGACACAACGACAATATTCGAAAGTGGGAGAATAATAATTCTGGTTTCAAGCATAGATTTTTTCGTGAGTTTATCTTAACATAACATAATAATTTGTTAGTCAAATGACGATATTTCCATTTTCACTGTTTTTAATTTACGTTTAAAAATATTGTCAGAACAGTAAAAGGCGACGATCTTCTCGTCGGTTTTAATTTTTACGTGCAAAAGAAGAATTTTATTATAAATGCTTATTTTCATTTTCGAATACCAGTGTAACAAATAGAAATGGAAATGCAGAATATCATACTTTGAATAGGCAAAAAAGGCATAAAAAGCAATAAAGAATTAAAAGTTCAATTGTTCCTCTGAATAATTGCAAAGTCTTTCACAATGCTGTAACGATAACTTGTTGCAAATGTAATTTCATTGTCCATTCTGATAAAAAAATTGAAGTAAACAAAGTTTTGAATTATTTGATTCTTTCATTCAATTACTGCTAAGGAGTTTTTTTTTCGAAAATAAGCTTGTTGCTTAAGACATTCAAGTCTCTTATTGTTGGCAATGTTATTTATCCCTTTTACAGCATAACAAAACCTTTGAGGTGAGGTTGATAAGGACTTTTATGACAAATGCTTTGTTGCTAGCGACCTCGACGTCTGACCTTTAACAAGTTTTGTATGTCATATTGTACTAAATCTTCTTCCTTTTTAAAGTTTCTATCTATCTTTTTAGTTTTTGAGGTTTTAATCCAAAACCCTAAAATCCATAGGTCCAAAACAAATGTCTTAATTTATTATCTTGGAACCAATGTACCAAATGTAAACCACAATGAGACACATTTTTTCTTCAATACATTTGATCACCTATCTATAACCGTTTTGTTGATTTCACTTCAAAAAGATCAAAATTTGCTTATGACCTTGACTTTTGACTTTGATGACCTCTGACCTTAGGCTCAAATTGAATGCCTCTTCTTACTGATTAATTTGATTCGTAACTTGACTATATTATCTGAAACATATATGTAGAAAAAGCCATTTTTCAAAAAGGCATAAAGGAAAGTACTCTCTGGAGGGGCATTAGAGAGTTTCAGTCAAAACGAAACAAATGTAGCCATTGGCATGCCCAACATTTTTGCCAATATACTTCATCAGCCATCTTTTATGGTTTCTGAGTTAATTTGCACATAAAGTTGAAGGACAAGGTCAAAGTTCAACTTTGACCTTGACATCTCACGTCTAATCATGAAGGTCTGAGGTCTCTACGACATTTGATTTCCGAGAAATAAATTGTTACGATAGCTCAAAACTTTCAAAATGGCAATAACTCAAAAATACCATACCACACGCAAAATGTAACGAAGCATTGCAATTACCCTAAGAGCATTTTTCCCATTACACTTATTCGGCTATCTGTACCAATTTCTAAGTTTATCCGCACAAATGCGTTTTCAGTTTTGGGAAGAAATCTCCATGACTGAAAAAAGATCAATATGATTGCGTCGATTTTGAGGTCCAACACTCATAACGATTCATTACATCAAGCGATGATATGTTTTGGGCTGCAGTTGCGGCGGTACAAAAGGGATAAATAAAAATAAAGAAAATTACAGTAAAGGCATTCACTGTTTCTAAAGACTTTAACAGTAATAATAATCAGATGGATTACAATAATGTCTTTAGAACAGTAGTCGTGAAAGACCTTAATAACAAGGGACAAAAACAAATATACATAATAAGAACGCCAAAGAAGGAAATTTACGGCAATATGGGTTGCAAATCATTATTCACTTTCACAATTATTGCATTTAACTCTAATATTATTTTGAGTCTTACTGTCCATCCTCCGCCATCTGTTTTAACATCACAGTAAGCGTTAAATGGAGTTTTCTTGTCAGGATTTAATTCGTACACGCCATCAGCACATGATTTCCCTTTAATGACAGTGCAGTCCTTGATCTTCCCGCCACAAGTCCCCAACATACCTTTTTGAGAAAAACATAATCATCAAATGAATCTTTTTACTCCTGAATAAGCTAGAACCTTTGCTTTGGTTATTTATTATTTCACTTCCATTTTATAAATAACGCAATCTTTATAATTCTTTCAATTAATAATTCAGTTGTGTTAGTTATGTCGTTTGTTTTGGCTTAAACGAGCTAATGTCCCAGTTTTATTAATGCTCCTATTTCGATATCTTTGGTAATGAGTACTGCTTTTTTACAACCTTTGGATTATGGCTTTCCATATTATGGGATTGTTCCTGGTGAGTAGCTACTCCTTGAAACACGTGTACAGCATAACTAAATTTACTGTTTTTATGCAACTTCGGTATTTTTGTATTTTAAGAAGCATTATAATATCATGGAATATATTTACTTACTCATAAGTAACTATAAAACACATATAATAGACAATGTGCAGAGTTACATCATTTCCAATAATATTTTGTTTTTTTTTTATATATTTCCAGACATTCAAATAGCTAATTGAAAATGAAGAAAAACTCTAGAGAAACCCGATTGACGCCAAAAACCTTAACGTCTTATTTAAAAAAAGTTTAGATGGATTTTCATACTTTCAAAAGCAAAGCTTTTCAAAACAAAAGATAAAATTTTCATTTTATGGTCTGCTAAAATGGGATATGTTGATGTCTTATACTTCCATATTCCATTTTGAAGCAGGCTAAAAAATAGCGCCCTCTATAAAATGTCAAACTGTATACACGTAAATATTGCATTTCTCATTTCTTCTTGTATTTGCTTTATCTTTAAAGATTTTTTTGTTATTGCATAAGTTTTAGTCAAATAAAGGTGGGACGTAACTTACATTCTTTTCGTAATAGGTGATATCGACAAGATATTCTGCTTGCATCCGTTAGATTAGCTTTGAGACCTAATGACCTGAAAATTTTGCACACATACTGGCCTCTCACTGATACGGATGATTCTTGACCAAACCCTTCGGGAAGTTTTGAATTTGATTTTTCTTCCGTAGTGCGACAGCACCTCAAGCACGTGAAATCTCTTCACGGACACCACACTGCACGAGAGAATTCGATACCTCATCAAGCATAAGTATCTAAAGTCTGGGAGCAAAGATCAGATAAATTACACAGTTTTTTAACCTGAATTCAGTACCCAAATTCAAAGAAAAATTTTGACTATTTCATTTCTGACTGATCAACCCAGAACACTCCAGTCAAAACTAATCTACCATAAACTTTGTTTGGATAAACTTGTGGCTGTTTAATTGCATTGTGTACAGTATAACTGCATGTATTCAGGAATCCTCTCTCATCAGCAAACCATTTAATCAATAGTACATCAATCTCAGAAAAGCAAATTGCAATATTTTTTAGCTTTGTGTATGGCCATTTCGACGACTTAATGTTTCTCTCCAGTGCAAAAAAGCAAAGATTTGCAATACCACATGAAAAACATATGAGAAAGCTGACAAAGAGCAGATAACCAAAATGTCCTGCATTTCAAGCAAAAAAAAATTACCGATCCTCAATACTACAAAACTCAATAAATCATTAAATGAGAAAAAAATGTATTATAGGCTGTTGAAAAGGATAATTTATGCACAAATAATACATGTATGACTATGCGCGATGTTCATGTTCAAATAGAGTTTCTGGTTTTGAAAGTGAATAAATCTTCATATACCACATCTAGCTGGATAATATGCTAGAAAAATTAAAGTAGACGACACCAAAAACATTTCTTTCTAAAACCAGAGAAGAGTTGGTTCCGAAGATAGAACAATCTCAACTTCTAGTACCAAATTTTGATGTACTGTATCTATTTGGATAGCTTTTGGGAATCAAAAATTAGCAAAACTGAACATTTCAATGGCGGACTCAGCCTTCGAAAAACGGGTGTTCCAGTAGATTGTTTTGCCATTTTTGTCAATTTTTACTTAAATACTGCACGATATTTAAAACATTTTTCTATGAAAGATTGTTCCAACTACGACACAACGCCCACTCTGAATCCGCCAATGCATTTCAAGCCTTTGATCAACACTTTGTGCGATATGACCATAACACAAATTATCAGTTTTCTATCAGAAAAAAGCAATAAGCAGATTTCATTTATATAAAAACAAATATTAACATTCTTAGTATTTTATTTTACTAGTATTTCCGGATCATCATTGTGGATGCCTGGAGTGAATGTCTCCACCCTTTCCAGTGATACCATGCCACTCCCCTGTGATTATCACCTTTTTTGTGTTTTCCCATCAGATACTCGCCATTTAGATTTGAATAAGTGCAGTTGCCGTACCACCAAGCCCCAACAGTCTGTTTAGGACAACCATTGCTATATTTATCTCTCGTACTAAATGCTTTTCCGTTGTTGTATTGTAAGCCATTTCCTTGAAAATCAAAGTAAATAGTTAGGAATTTTTTATCATTAACCAATAACTATTTAAAGTCTATTTACAATAACAAATTTCAAAATTGACAATTTTACTTAAAGAAGTAAATACATCTAATAAAAATAAAGCTCTGTCTTTAAATGATTATTATTTTTCTATTGTCTTTTCTTCGGGTAGATGGACACTCATTTTCATATTTTTGAGATTCTGTTATAAACTGGCACCACTGCAGGCCAACTTGGTATCTTAAATAAAATATATGGGCAACCGTGATTGCTTCTTCTAGAATTAAGATTTTTGCCATTTTTCAACTAAATTGACAAAGAATGCAAAGGAATCCCTGAGAATTTTTTATATTTTTGTAAAAATCATAATCTGATGCATGGGTTAAAATAAAAAAAAAACTGTATATGTCACCGTGCTTTTAACAGATATATCTTACAATTTTACGGATTAAACATTAAAGGGAGCTAATGCGAAAAATGCCGTTTCACATCTCTCAGTCAATTATGAGGTCACTGAGAAAAGGTTGTCAAAATACTGGTCCGAAAATCAATCCTATCCCGTATCCAACTCTTTATTTTGCCAGTGAACGATTGAATTGCAAAGCGCAACATTGTATTTCTATCTTATATTAAGTGTACTAAAAAGTATCAAATGGTCGAAGAATACACATATCTTAGCTTATTGTTTTTACTAAAAATGCTAACTTCAACAAACACAGAAAAAACGAGGACGCCCCTTGTGTTAAGAACACTTGATAAGGTCGTTCCGTTTAATGTGTCAGTATGTAACCATTATTGATCATAATGTCTTATCTTTCTGAGAAAAAAAACTTTTTGTCGTGTAAATATCAACTTTTAACCCAAATATGCACATTTATTGAGAACTTCAACGTCAAATGATGTTGATTCTTATGACTTTAACTTATGACCTTGTATGTCACTTCTTACTTAACATTTTTGTACTAAATGTCTTTTCGCATCGGAAACGGTATTTTATCTACCAAGGCAAAAATACGGAATAAGAAAGCAATGGTCGTTTTCCACCCATAGTACAATAAGGGATGGTTGAATAGTGTTTAATACATGTAACATGTAGACTTTTTCATAGACACAGGCTTCACAAGGTGGAAGTTTCAAATCACAAAGACATAAAAATGTTTTAAAAATGAAAAAAAAATCGGAGGAGATAACTTCTTAACGTGTTGACCAGCCGCACATTTCTTCATTATACTTATCAGCTATCTGTTACGGTTTCTGATTTTATTCTATAATAAAATGTCAGGGGAGATAGCTCTTCAGCAGAATAATTTATACAGGAGCTGCCTTATATCCATCGATTCTGATCAATATACACCTCATCATAGTGTAAAAAAGATATTTAATCCATTTCCAGCAAATTGACAAAAACCTTCATTTTCGGTATTCAGTTATTTATTCATTTAATTTCAAAAAAATAAATGTTGGTATGTCGGTATATGAGTAAAGTGTATAAAAGTGTATAAAAAGTATATAAGATAAAATTCGGACAGTAATGCTGTTTTTTCTCACTTTTGAAACACAACAATTCCTATTTGTATCGGTGTGAGATACTTGGTATTCTTGTCTTGTATCTTGGGGTACAAGACGGCTCACACGTAAAATTTCCCGGTAAAATCTTGACTTCGCTTTGGCATTTATTGAATTCTTTGGTCAATAAATTTTCATTGGGGGCTGAAAGTCTAATTATTCTATGTATTATAAAATTGATATATCATTTCAAGAAAGTCTTCATACGTAAAAAAGTATTTTAAAGAAAATGGCGCGCTTGGGTGTACATTCCGCATCTTATCGTTACAAAAAGGGACGTAACTCCTTGTGTAAACAGGCGAATGGGAAAAACATTTCTATGTGCAATTTAGTATATTAGAGAATACAGTGAGAAATAAACTCAAACACCACTGAAAGTGCGAAACTAGAGTATCTCAGGCAACCTCGGCTAAGATTTCAATAATCTCGGACTCGGCAGGCGTCGTCCGAGACTTGAAATCTCAATCTTGGATGTCTGCGATTTTCTTGTCCCGCACTTTCATTGATGTTAAGATTCTTTTATTCTTGTTTACACAAAGAAATCATTACATAATCAAACCAAACAAAGGCCTTCAGCACCAAGTGAAGGAAATTACTACATTTATGGCATACAATTCAAGATCACTTGTTTGAAGATAGAATCACAAAATATTTGCTTTGCAAGCTGCAGATAATAAACCAAAATTGGACTCAAAAACATAAAAATACAATTGTTGAGAATTTATGTCTTCTCAAAAACGAATTTGAAATGTACGAAATATTTTAACAAATGAAAGTCTAAGATATAAGTGTAAATGGAACGAAATCCTTATAGTGCATTTATTGTTTTTCTTATTCATGAAGTCACCGTAGAGCTTTTAACAATTAACAGACATTCATACTGCATAGTTAGTTCAAGAAGGCCCCTTGCACCGACTTGAGACCGGAATCACTTGCTAGATGTCGAACGATGCCACACCAGTGTTTCTTGGTCATGGATGAGGGTCAGTCATAAAATATAAAATATGGGACAAAGTTATCTTTCCAATACTGTCATCCACTGCCCGTTGAAGGGACCGATAGAAAATTTTACATACGAGTTGATTGTAAGAAAACTGAGACATTAAGTCGAAAAATAAGGTCATCATTTGTACAGATGGCCAGAATAATAGTATAGGACTTTTCGAAAAATCATTTAGTCCGCTCTTCGGTCACGGCATTAAAATACACTGAAACAGCCCCGGTTATCAACCCAACACGGCAAGTGTTGTTCATCCTTTACACAGTTCATAATACTGTTTATATTTAGATTATTGTTTACTGTGAAAATGAACTAATTTTGTTAGAATTAAAATGTACTCAGGGTTAAAGTTGTGTATTGTCACCCAACCGTGCGAGTGATAACCGGAAGCGAAGAGTATTTGTACCTGCAGTTGATGGGAGATTTCCAATCCATGACGAGATAAAAACACTTAATGGAAAAGGTTATAAGTTTTAGAAGATAAATCCATATGTTAGAATTTAATAGTGCATAAATAGGAGAAATTCTTACAAGAAGAAAATAACTGACGAAATACAGAAAGATTATACCTGAAGCACAGGAGCCTATTCACGGACTCAACACTACACGAGAGACAAACTCTATCGTAAAAGCTATACCGTAAATGAGCATATGAAAAACAACGACAATAGAATACCGACAGAACAAAGTCAGCTACATTTCATAAATCAAAACAAGAGACAAGACAAAACCGAGAATACACGAAGACTGGAAGACGAAAGACACAATAAACCCACGAAAAACAATGGACACTTTGTTTGCACTAAGATTAAGATATATATATATATACTCCGGTGCAGACCCGAAAACCGATTTCATCGGGATACTTGCAATATCTAAATTTCAGACAATTTGTATCTCCCTTTTGCATTGCCCTACCTTAGCTTTGTTTCATTCCATTTATATATTTTTGGTTATTTGTGCTCTCTCAGCACTGGAGGGACATAATTTGTAAAAATGCTGCTATGCAAAAACGTTATTTACAGTCTCTTTGGTATCATCTTATTCACATCAACGAAAAAGAATTTGCAACAACTAAATAACAAATTTAAGTCCCTAAATCAAAAACTGAATAGATTTGCTCCAAGAAAGTGTGTAAACAAGAATAAAAGAATCTTAACATCAATGAAAGTGCGGGACAAGACAAGAATAAAAAAGTCGCTATAAAGCACCGGAAAATTTTCAAACTTCTCTGGTTCATTTTAATTCAAGAGCGGTATGGGAAAGATAAAATCTGTTGAAATGACCATAAAGTAAACTGCAAACCATGTCGACTCCAGTTTATCATTGTTTGACACCATTTATGTCGTGTTATTTTACCCCGAGTGTTAGCGAGGGGTTAGAAATGAAATAAATGGTAAGAGAAATGTAAAACAATGATAAACTAGTGTCTAATAACTAAATAAAATGTCTAAGTAAATTATTTCAATTCTAACAGGACAATAACGATACCTATTTGTATTGAAAAGACATTTCGTGTCTAAAATCATCGTCATATATTGCTGTACATTGTACTAATAATTTAATATATAATTTGCGTTACAAACAAAGCTGTTTGCGTGAACATTACGAAAGAATCAACAAGAGGTGTTCTTTGTGTCGTCATGCATGACTTTTTTCATGACCTCACAATTTCAAAATCGTGTTATTTGGAATCGCGGGTAGTTGGCATGTTTACGATTTTTATGCCTCTGATTTCTCTTATACACGTCATATTATAATTCACTTTTTCCAAACAATTATATATAAACCTAAAATTTGAACGAACCCAAAAAATATATAAAACACTAGAGGGTTTTTGCCTAAGGTCCATATTACAAATGTATATGAAAAAGTCTATCCTATAACTCATATAGTCAGTGATTTTATCCTATAACTCATATAGTCAGTGATTTTAGGCTCACGAACTTATCTAAAATAATATTTATCAGTATTACCTTACCTGAGTCTGCACTTGGCCGATATCTCTACTAGTGGATTGTTAGTCATAACAAAGCAGTCATTACTTTTGTGCCGACCCGAAAACGAGATCTTGATATTTCTCAATTTTTGAAAATTTTGCTTGAAACTGTTGAGTATTTTCCTCATGCATAGCTCTGTAATTAGCAAATTTTGGCTTCACTTAGATGATTCTTTGTTATTTGTTCTCTATCAGATTTTGTTTTAAATTATTGGTCTTGCAAATGTTTTGTTTTGAGTCGATAACTAAAGAGACTTTATTATCGAAATAGCCATATGCAGAAACAAAATTAACAACAATTTCTGTATTTTGTTTCATATATTCCATTTTCAGTCCGAGCAACTTCTTGATTCTCTTTTAAATTCTAAAGAAACAAAATGACTGAAAGTTGAGTTTGTCTGATGGAAAAAAGAAGTTATTGTACATTTGAACATTCACTACAAAAATCTTTCCTTTCCATCTTGCAAAAAGCAAGATTATATTTCTAATTTATCACACCCTTCCTCCTTTGAATCTCGGAATATCTTTAGATCCCTAATTTGTACCTTATTTAAAACCCCCTGCCAAATTTAAGACTTAAAAAAATCTAACCGATTTCTTGAGCTATAAAAGGTAATTTCAATCCAATATTTTTAATATCCAACATATTTTAACTCTAAATATTGACATTGTAAAAAAAAAATTGATGTACTGATTTTGTATTATGTTACATCAAGTAACCTGACCAAAAACCGGATGAAAATATTTATTTCCCAAACGTGGATACCTGTTTTATAGGCGAAGTGGTTTCAGAATAAAAGATCTGACAACGGGTCGAGGGATATTGTAGATGGAAAAGTTCGCAAGGCTCTTTTGGTCTGGTGAGCTAAAACGTTAAGAGATCTATGCAGGATCAAATAGATATCATAGCTTACTAGCTGTTTAATTCATACCTGCATTTCCAGAGTAGCTTCCGATACTAAGCTTATAATTTGTAGATTCACTTCCAATGGAAAATGGTTTGTAGACAGCATATCTCATTTCTCCGCCCCAGTCTTCAAGTTCAATGCGCAGTTCATATCTGCCTTTACTTGTCATTCTGTAGATTTTTTCATTTCCTGAGAGAAATTGTTGATTTAAATTAAATTGGGTTTATCGGAAATAATAAAAAGACTTTAGCTTTTTCATTCAAGAAAATAAAATGTTTATCACTGGCCCTTTCATAATTATACAATTTTAATTATAGGATTTTTTTTCTTTTCTTCAGTTGTTTCTTTACTAACACATGTTTTGTCAAACTTAATATGAATCCGACCATTGTAGTATGCTATACCCATAGGCATTTCCAACTTTTGTTCCTTGAAAAATTATTTGGTCGCCATCACGGCATTATTGAAAATATGAAATGCCAATGTCCAAACAAGTCCAAACATTTTCAGAAAAATATAACGTCTTCAAAGATTTGATAAATGACTCACTGGCAGTATGCGTAACAGGATATTAGTACTAGATGTAACACTTGACTTTTGTAAGAGGTTACACCGTAAGTGCATTAGATCAAAATTTTTGTGATTTTTCTTATTTTTTTTGTGATGTCTCTAATGTATGTTCTTTCGTTTTCTCGCTTTTATCATTTAATTTATGTGTAATGTTTTCTTCCTGCATTCTGTTGCCGTTTTCTTGATAATATGAAATTAGGAAAGTCAATGACTGAAAAAAAAAACATTTGTCTTTACTAATGTTTTTTTTTCCAAAATCATTGACTTTCGTAATTTATAAATCATAATAGATTCATTAATTTAAATCTAAAAAATTTTATTGATTTTAAAGCTCAAATGAAGCTTAAAATACTGATAAAATAACTAAATAAATTTAAATAAATAAAATATCACGGAAAAAATAATTAAAATAAATTTAATTTTTTTTTTTTCTTTATTCCTAACTCAAATAAAGATCTAAATACTGATAGATTATGAACCTTGGTTTCCTCTATCGGATTTGACTTTTCTACCGGATTTGACATGTTCAGCACGGCGGGTGTCTTATAAGAAGCAGGTGATGCTAACTCTACCGGTGCAGCTGATCTCACCCATGGTTTTTTATTGGGTCTGTGTTGTTCATCTTTGGGTGTGTGTGTCTTCATTTTTCTTTTCTGCGTCGTACCCATGTTGTGTCTCTGTTTTTTTTTTTTTTTTTTTTTTTTTGTTTTTTTTTCTGATGTTGCATTGTCCTTGGATTGGCGGTTCGGTTTTCACTTACCTTAATTTACGTTAAAAGTATAGGAATGACTCCCAGTATACTTTCATATGAAAAAAAAATCTACAATCTAGCGAATTTATTCTATATGATCCTTCTTGTGTTACTTAAACCATTCGTGATAGAAAAAGTGTTCATTCTCAGGCAAACTCGGCATATCATCATTTAGCGATTGTGTAAAGAAAATCATATGAAAATGACAACATAAGGTGCATAAACCTATCAATACAACTATTTCAAATACTGTCTTTCATCATGATTTTTGGCGCTTATCATGATGACAAATTAAGTAATCAAGAATTTAAAAAAACACTATCCCAACAAAATAACATCTTTCTTGAGCTATTAATTTTGCATACTTTAATTATGCCATTTTCGGCACACTGATATATTTTGTCACTCTGTGATAATGAGACAAGACAACATTGATAGAATGTTTCAAGCAAGTCTTTTCTTTGTCTTCTAGATTGTTTTCTTTGTAACCGGAATATCGGAATATTGTTGTTTGTTGTAACCTGAATATCTGCTTTAGTAATGCCCAAATTAAAATACTAGTATAATAAACTTAAAATAGATACAAAGTATAACACTCCCAATATTTATAAATAGCTTATTGTATATGCTGTGTGACAAAATTTATAACATTGCATGATTCTCGTTGCTGTATTTTAATCTTTTACACTTACCAAGCCAATATTCGTTCGCAATATCCCCAAAACCTTCTTTGTAGTCTTTCCAGTTTCGATAAAAGTCGGTTATACCATTTTGTCTTCTTTGAATCACCTTACAAAAAACATTGCTTTATAGTAAAAAAAGAAAACAAATAAAATCTTTGAACTAAAAAATAGATAATAGAAAGTCCATTAATGCCACAACAGCAATGGTTCGAGTCCTGCAGAGGGAACTACCAAATGTGCTGATCTTACAATGTTGGACAAATGAAATAATAATTTATCAAGCCCAGTACATTTTACATTGTCTCAAAATGTTATCCTCAATAATTATAAGACAGGTATAGCATGTCGAGTTGTCACATACGTCAGACAACTTTATTTTGTAGGAACTAGGGTCTTGACCAATTTTTATGACTACATGCTTGCATACCTCTTACAAGAAAACTTATAGTATACCATAACAACTTAACTGATGAAAAGCCATTAAACCATTGAACGCTACAAAATATATTACCTGGCTAATCGGTATTACCAGATTTTTGGAGGGTGTAGAAGGCGAACCGCCAAAGAAAAATAAATTGCGGGAATTCTGTATTGAAATACCTGTAAATGTATCATATCCTTTCAAATTGTACACTATCATGAATTTTTTACAGGATTTTTAATGAAAAAAACAGTCAAAATATTTTCCCTGGCTCTGTTCGGTGCTTTTCATATCATTTTCAGGGTTTTTATTGGGTTCGTGTTATTAATCTTTGTGCATGTGTGTCGTCATTTTTCTTTTCTGTGACGTACTCATGTTGTGTCTCTGTTTCTTTGTTTTTTCCGATGTTGCCATTGTCCTTAGATTATTCGTTTTGAATTGACAGTTCGGTTCTCACTTACTTTACACTACCCTTTTTAAAATCCTAGATCCACCCATGATAACTCCTATCGTCTGTTTTAATTTTTATGTGCAATAAAACAATTTTCTAGGTAAAAAAGAAATTGGCTCGAAAGTCCAGTACTAATTCTTATTTTCACTTATGAATACCAATGTAAGAAGCAGAGATAGAAATGCAGAATGTCATACTTGGAATAGACACAATTAGGCACAAGAAAGCAATTGAAATATTAAGGTCAATTGTTCAGAGAACAATTGCTAGTTCTTTAACAATTCTGTCACGATTACTTGTTGCAAGTTGAATTGTATTATCAACTCTGATCAAAGTAAGTGTGAACCGAACTGCCAATTAAAAACGAATAGTCAAAGGACAAGGGCAACATCGGAAACAAAGAAACAGAGACAGAACATGAGTACAACACAGAGAGGAAAAATGAACACACACACACACACACACTGATGAACAACATGCACCAAATAAAAAATTCGTAAAGGTTCCTCGGAACCATGTGTCTCGCCTGCTCAGTAAGGTATCATTATAATCAGGGCAATACTAACGTTTATATATTTTTTGTATTCCAAAAAATAACTGGTCTTTAAGAGTTTCAGGTAATTAACCAAAATTGGAATCAAATATTTGTGCAATTCAGGTATTGAAAATATAAAAAAGAGACGAAATGGGGTAAATGTCAAGAATGACTGTTTTCAACGAAATGAATTAAAATGGTATGGTTGCTAGGCAGAATTCCAAAAAATAACAGATCTTGAAGACTTTCAGGAAATTTACCAAAATTGGAATAAAATATTTTTTGCAATTCCATTATTGAAAAAAAATACTGTTTTCATTAATCTATTTTTCAAAATAGTATGGTTGCTACTAGTAAGTAGAATTCCAAAAATTAATTGGTCTAATAGAGTTCAAGGAAATGTACCAAAAAATCGGAATCCAAAATTTTTGCAATTTTATTCATTAAAATGTTTGTTTATTTCAAATTCATTCGAAACCCATGGTTGCTAAGAAGAATTTCAAAAAATTGCATGTCTTGGACAGTTTCAGGAAATTTACCAATGTTGGAATCAAATATTTTTGCAATTCCATTATTGAAAATTACTGTTTTCATCAATATATTTTTTAAAAAGTATGGTTGCTAGGTAGAATTCCAAAAGTTGATTGGTCAAAAAGAGTTCCAGGAAATTTACCAAAAATCGGAATCCAAAATTTTTAGAATTTTATTCATTAAAATGTTTGTTTATTTCAAATTCGCTCAAAAACCGTTGTTGCTAAGAAAAATTCAAAAAATTGCATGTCTTGGACAGTTTCAGGAAATTTACCAATGTTGGAACCTTGTTTCTTATTTCTTACGCGTTCAAAATTATGCTTGGCATCAAAGAATTGTCTTATCTTCTAAATTATATGCAAAAATTTCAAAAATTATCGGTCTTTGATATTTTCAGGAAATTTACCAAAGTTGGAACCAGAATGAAAATTCCAACAGCTTGTTACTGCATGCAGCAATGGCCAATTTTAATGAAATTCTGTTAAGACACAAACACTTAATTCACTTTCTAAAGCACTTTTATTTGTGGATTAACATTGAAATTTTTAGCAAAAAACTAAGTCCAAATACGAAAAAACAAAAAAATTCCAATTTTTTCAGGTGGAAATGATTTTCTGACCATCATCTAACTTTTGACCACTTTTCAATAAATTCCAATAATATTTGATAACTTTATTCAACTTCTAAAAAACTTTAATCTGTGGGTTAGCATTTAATTTTTTTTGCAAAAAAAAAAAATAACGGAAAAAATACGGGACAATGGAAAAAACAAATTTCAAAATTTTCATCTGGAGGTAATTTTCAGAACATTATCTCGCTTCTGACCAGTTTTTATGATATTCTAATAAGATTTAATATCTTTATTGACTCCTGCTTCTTATAAGACACCCGCCGTGTTGAACATGTCAAACCCGGTAGTAAGGTCAAATCCGGTAGAGGAAACAACAATTAAGCTTTTAGAGGGAAAGAACTGTTGTCATCTGGGAAACGGATAGCCCATAGCGGTCCACAAGATGGTGATGTCGACCCTAGAACTTCTTGAGGGATGACTTCAAGTTTTGGGTAACATACCCTTGTTTAAGTAGCCTATTTGTGAGCAACTGGGCTTTATCACGGAGGTTACTGTATCGACCACAGGCTCTTGAATAGTGTAAAATTTGACGTAATCAAAAGTAATAAACTTTTGGATCCTTTTATTTGTTTGTTGCTCAGGATTTTTTTCGGAAAATTAGGTTCTTGCTAAGGACATGAAACTCACTTCATATCATTTATTGCCTCTATACAATAATTCAAAACTTTTAAAATATAGTTGCTAAGGACTTTTATGAGAAATAAAGTTTTTGCTAAAGACCTTGACCTTTGACTTTGACTCCGTGTTGTGGGCCATATTGCACTAAATTTTTTTTTCTATAGTTTCTTTATATCTTTAACTGCTTTTTGAGATATAAGCAAAAACCCTAAAATCGAACCTCGAAAAATGCTTTAGGTCAAAAACCAATAGTCCAGTTTTGTTGGACCCATGTAAGAAATACAGATGTTAAAAAGACTCACATTTTCTCCAATACAGCTATTTCTCACCATTTAGGAGGTTTAAACATGGAAAAGAGATTAATTTGATATGTAGCTCGACTATGCTTTTTGTAACTGTGAAAAGTTATATGTAAAAAACAATTTCCGATAGGTGTTAAGAGTAATAACCCTCCGGGGAGTTATCGGAGAGCTTCAGTCCAATTGAGACAAATGTAGACCTTGGCATGTTTAACATTTTTATACCCCAAATTTCCAGATTTGTTGTCAGGACCGTGAAAGCTATTTGAAAAACAAAATTGGTACAAATTCGATAACTTTGAGAAATTTGTATATTCGGGGTTAAAAAACGCGTAACCGGCTTCTTATTTTCTGCACGATAAATCAATGCAATATTTCCCTACTTAAGAATTTAAATATCGGTTACAGTTTCTAATTTTTTCTGCTAACAAGGTTTTCGATTACAGGGCAGATAACTCTGTTACTAAAAATAGAATTTTGTCGCCTCCTTAATTTAAGATCCCACACTGATATTGATTTATCACAACAAGTATCGAAATGATATGTCGCATAGTTTTTCTGCCAAAGTTGCAGCTGAAGAAAAAGAAGAAGAAAAATAATAGTTCAAAGAATAACAAGAAGGTCTTTTCCTGAGATGAAAGACGTTTTTGTAAAGGTCAATTGTTCAGAGACAAGTTACAAGATCTTTGACAAGTTTTTGTCATGATAACTAGTTGTAAATGAATTTTAATGTCTAAATATGTGATGTAAACAAGTTTTTGTACTACTATATTCTTTAATCTAATGAATACTAGGATTCTTTTTCGAAATTTGCTTGTTGCTAAGGACATGAAAATCTTTTCTGGTTGGCAATGTTATTTATTTTCTCTTTACAGCATGACAAAACTTTTGAGGTATGGTTGCTAAAGACTTTTATGACAAATGACGTTGTTGCTGGAGACCTTGACCTTTGATCTTGAACCAATATTGTGCGTGATATTTTAATGAACTTTTTTCCTTATAAAGTTTCTTTCTATCTTTAATATTTTTTTAGATATTCCCCCCCCCCAAAAAAAGACTAAAATCGGACTTCGAAAAAATGTTCCTTGGCCATGGATCCAAACCAATGGTCCAATTATCTTGGAACCATGTACCAAATGTAGACCTAAATGAGACCCACATTTTCTCCAATACAGTTGATCACCTATTTCCAACCGTTTTGGAGATTTAACTGCCAAAAGATCAAAAATTGGTTATGACCTTGACTTTTGACCTTGATTACCTTTGACCTTGTTCTCAAAGTGAATGTCTCTTCTTACTGATTAATTTGATAGGTAACTTGACTATATTACTTGTAACAGTGTTATGTAAAAAGCCATTTTTCAAAAAGGCATCAAGGCCAATGACTTTCTATTGTGTCATCAAAGAGATTTGGTCAAAATGAAACAAATGTAGCACTTAGCATGTTCAACATTATTGCCAATATACTTCATCAGACATCTTTTACGATCTCCGAGTTTATTTGCGCACAAGGTTCAAGGTCAATGGTCAAGATCAAGTTTACCTTTGACTTTGACATCATTTTAAAGATCAAGTCTAATCATGATCAATTGTGCAGGTATTAGGTCTCTACAACATACGATTTCCGAGAAATAAATTGTTACGGAATATGGCAATAACACAAAAATACCTTACCGAAAGCTTTCGTTCAAAATGTAACGATGTTTTGCAATGACCCTAGGAATAATTTTCCCATTACACTTATTCGGCTATCTTTTTTCGGGGTCTGTGTAAATCCGCACAAAAGGATTTTTCAGTGTTCGCCAGATAACTTTGTTACATAAAATAGATCAATAAGTTTGCGTCATTTTTGAGGTCCCACACTGATATCGATTCATAAAACCAAGTATCGAAATAATATGTCGCGTAGTGTTTTAGGCTGGATTTGCGGTGATAGAAAAAGAATAAAAAATTAGAAAAAACAAATTACAGTAAAGTTTTTTCACTTTTATAAAAGACATTAATAATAATATCTATCAGAAGAATTACGATAAAGTCTTTAAGAATGTGGTCGTGAAAGGTCTTGATAACAAAGGACAAAAATAAAAATACGAAATAAAAATGCCGAAGAAGGAAATTTCAATATCACAATTATTGCTTTAAACTTTAATATTATTTTTATATAAAATAAAAACGCCAAAGAAGGTAATTTCAATATCAAAATTATTGCTTTAAACTCTCATATTTTTTAAGTCTTACTGTCCATCCACCGCCATCTGTTTTTACATCACAGTAAGCGTTAAATGGAGCTTTCTTGTCTGGCTTTAATTCGTAAACGCCTTCCGCACATGATTTTCCTTTAATGGCAGTACAGTCTTTAATCTTTCCACCACATGTCCTCAGCATACCTTTTGGAGTTTTGGAGAAAAACATGATCATCAAATGATTACTCCATTACTCAAATTTACAAATAATTTGTTCTTTATAATTCTTTCAATTAATAATTCATATGGTTAGTTATGTCGTTTGTTTTAGCTGAAGGTAGATAGGTAGTCTTCCGCCATTTTGATTCTATAATTTTCCTTCACTTGGTATTATCTGTTTTTCAAATGTGCAAATATATTCTATGGTAAAATGTTTTAATACTGTTTCACTGATACTACAAGGCAATGATATTTACTAGATTTCCAAGTATTTCGCTAGTTAGTGACTTTGGTCTTCCGTCTTCTGGTGTTCTTGCTTTTGCCTTGTCTCTGGACTTTGATTAATGTAATCTCGTGCTTTGTTCCTTCGGTATTTTTACTGCCGTTGTTTAGATGCGGTATTATAATTTTTTAGTAAAATGATTTGAAAAATAGTAATGGTGCATTACATGATACCCCGCCACGTTTCACCAAATTTCTAAGTTAAAAGAGGCATAACTCCAGAACTAAGTGTACCATTGAACCCAAAATTATACTTGGCCCGTGTTTTGTGGTAAACAATTTACATACCAAGTTTGAAGACCTTATGTAATTTCGTTCACATGTTATCAGTCGGAAACCCTAAAATTCGCAAAATTTCAAAGTTTCAGGGGGCATAACTCCAGAACCCCTTGGACCTCTGAACCCAAAATTATACTTGGCCTGTGTTTTGTGAAGAACAACTTACATACCAAGCTTGAAGGTCTTGTGTTATTTCGTTCACAAGTTATCAGTCGGAAACCCTAAAATTCGCAAAATTTCAAAGTTTCAAGGGGCATAACTCCAGAACCCCTAAGATCTCTACTTGACCTGAGTTTTATGGTAAATAACTAACATACCAAGTTTGAAGACCTTGTGTTATTTCGTTCACAAGTTATCAGTCGGTAACCCTAAAATTCGCAAAATTTCAAAGTTTCAGGGGGCATAACTCCAGAACCCCTTGACCTCTGAACCCAGTATCGAACTTGACCTGTGTTTTGTGGTAAACAACTTAAATACCAAGTTTGAAGACCTTGTGTTATTTCGTTCACAAGTTATGATCAGTCGGAAACCATCGGGGGACGGACATACGGACGGACGAACGAACGGACAGACATACGGACGGACGGACGGACCACTGAGGGTATCACATAATACCTCGCCACTTCGTGTGGCGGGGTATAAAAAGGATATTTTTAAAAGGGAGATAGTCGGTTAAAAATATTTTACAAAGATATCACTATGAAAATTTACATTTTTTAAATTAATGATTTACATCGGGTCCGCAGATGATGTAAATTAGCACATGGTGTAAATATACATACGTGTGTATTCGCATTTACATGCACTATTTGCACACCTATGTATTTTTACATACGTATGAAAATACACACGTATGTATATCTGTGTGTGTAAAACAAGGTCGATGACCCCATTTTGACTTATGGATTAGTTTGAAAGAAAACAAATACTGCTAATTTAAATGTAAAGCCCATTTACATGCACAAAATTTACACACGTACGTAAATATAGCCACGTGCAAATTTACACACGTGTGAATAAGCAATTTGCTAAGCGTTTACATGTGTCCTTTGTAGGTAGATATTTTTTTACAAATAAATTTTATAAAGCAGTCAAAATTCTTTAACTGAGCATGTGCCATATCACCATTTTATTTTACAAGAGTCTTCCTATCTTTCATCAAATCATATATAGCGCTTATTTCAAGAAATTAAAAGCTCCAAACGGTTGTTACATTACTTCAGGACAATTTACTATGGCTGAGGGAGCATATGGGCGGTGGAAAGGGTAAAAAATACGTGAAAACGAAACTAACAAGTAATTTCGAAAACATGCTTAAATACAAAACAAACAGGTATGGTTGTAAAGACTAACAACAACTAAGCTTAATAGGGGTGTAAACACGGTGTCATTTAGCTAATATAAATGGCAGAGCTGTCAAGGGGGTTTGGGTTCCAAGAGTGAGACGGAGCGCGTAGGGTGGAATAGCCACAATATTTTTTTTCAGAGACGCAAATTGGTGTATTCTGAGAGCATTTCAGATATTAATAGAAAGGAATTTGAAACCAAATTTTTCATTAAAAGGGGAAAATATAAAATAAGCATTCATATCTGTGATTTCCATTGAAAAAATGTTTTACTTCAGGACCATTAGTAGAAATTGAACAAGTATTAAGAAAGAATGTGCAGAACATCCCTTTATTTCTGGCTTTTCTTATTATGAAAATGTCGTTTTTCTACTTGTAATATATTTACTGTAAAATTTTGATATATGCAGATGACACTGCTATCTTATTCTCCTATAGAGATCGTGGAGTCATTTCTCAGAAATTATCTCGTATGTTGGAGTCTTGCCATGAGTGGTTAACAGATAACAAATTGTCCTTACATTTGGGAAAAAACAGAGAGCATATTATTTGGACCAAGTCGCAAACTTATAGAGAATTTGGTATTTCGTGCAATGGTATTAAAATTGAGTCTAAAAATTTTGTGAAATATTTGGGAATTATAATCGATCAGTTTTTGAATGGGGATTATATTGTAAATTCTATAGTGAAAAAAGTGAATCAAAGACTTAAATCTTTATATAGATATAAAGATTGTTTGAATTTTCAATCTAGGAAAACATTATGTTCTTCTCTGATCCAATGTCACTTTGATTATGCATGTGCAAGTTGGTACGAAGGTATATCAAAACAAATGAGGAAGAAACTTCAAGTGGCTCAGAATAAGATTGTTAGATTTATTTTACAATTACATCCTAGAGAAAGTGTAACATTTAGTGAATTTGAAAAAGTAGGTTTTTTAAATATATGTAATAGAGTTAGACAACTGAGATTAAATCATGTTTTCAACATTTTTAATAATATATGTCCGAAATATTTGCATTTAAATTTTGCTAGAAATGAATCGTCTTTCAACACAAGATTAAGTAAGAAAAATATTTTGATACCGACAATTAAAGGATGTGAATCAAGCACCTTTTTTATAACGGTAAAAAGGATTGGAATTCACTACCAGAAAGTGTTGAAAGTTGTTCAAAAAAATATTTTAAAACTCAGGTTAAAAAATTTTTGATGGATAAGTGTAAGTGATTTTGTTTTTTATTAATTTCGTTTAAGTGGTTACTAGTCAATTATCTGTGATAAAGATTAAATTTTTGTGATATTTTGTCTGTGCCAACCTGTTGTGTACTAGTAGTCTTCTCATTTTTAAGGACCCCACTGGAAATAAGTTAAAAATATATAACTTTTGTGGGTTATCCTAAGATATTAGGCTGCAGTAATTAACTTCTTATTTAACTACTCATACTTAGTTTACTTCAATATTTCTCAGTCTATATCTTAATATCATTCATACTTTTATATTTTATCTTAGTAACTTATTTTAGTGCTTAATAGCCTTCAAATATATAAATAATTAATCTTATTAATGGTTGTATATCACATGTTGTTTTGACATATCCATCACTGTCTGCACTGTATTGTGTTTAAATTTTGTTATGCCTTTTATCTTGAATAAATATTATTATTATTATTATTATTTCTTTTTGGAAAGTTAAAAAGCGTGACATTGAAAGGTGAGCGTGAGAGCGTGATTTGGTGTTGGAAAGCGAAAGCGTGAGACTTGACAGGTATGAAATGGCGTTTTTATTTCTTGTACACACAGTGCCCCCTTTACGATCCTCAGGCTTTTCTCGGAAAACGCCACCTAGCGTTAATTCGATTATTAGCTGTTCGTTGAACATGCGACGTCTGTTGGGTTTGCATTCTAATATGTTGATTTAACTATTGCCTGTTAATTTTTCAATTAGTGTTTACAACCATACCTGTTTGTTTTGAATTTCAACATGTATCCGATGTCGTATAATTCTGGGTCCGCCCAATTTACGTATCCGGCCGGATACAGAATGTTAACATTTTGGGTCCGGGTATCTATTATTCTGTATCCGCCCGTATAAGTTTGGGTCCGCCCAGTTTATGTATCCGGCCGGATACAGAATGTTAACATTTTGGGTCCGGGGCAAAAATAATAGATTAAAGATTTATAAACGCTAGATAAAAATAATGTTGTCAAGAAGTTTTCGCTTACACGTCTCTTTCAAACCAGCTTGCCAGGAAATGGTATCTTTACTGGCGCAAAAAGTAAAAGATCCCATAAACATGATAAATGAAGTCATAAAATAATAGCATAATTGTCGTAGTGTAAATTTTAACAATCTTTTTGGACATTTTATAAATTTCCTAAATTCAATTTTGATATTTTAAAGTTTAATTTGTTAGTTTAATTTTCTGCTTAACACCTGTCGCTAATTGGTTTCGGTTCCTTTTATTTAATTAACAGTTGATTTAATTTACTTAATTCTTGTGTGAGTGATTGTTGTCTGGCGTCATATTCAGTATTACTCAGATTGTTGTATAAATTGAGGAACATTTCTTGAAAAAAAAAACCGAACGAATATTGTGCGGACTCTGAATTCTACAGGAATTTACCGTATAGTTACATTATTGGATTACCATAGGATCTGTGACTTTATTTGTTTTGTGTAATATTTGTTGATTGTATGCTTTATTAATCGAACATTTATCTTTATACGGAGTTCATCGTTTTTCAAACTACCAGTTAGTTTCCCCGTAATTTCACGTTACGATATAATCACGTAATAAAATGATTTACATTCCCGTGTAAAGTTTTTAGATCTTTTTAAAATGATTGGAAAGTCATTAAGTAATTAGTTATGAAAAACTTGTTTAACTTTTATGCAAAAGAGACAACTATTTTTAAGAGAGTGATGTCTTTATTGTGCAATAAAATCATTTGTAAGTAAACAGATCACCGAAATAATAACAACAAATGAAATCTTTTTAAAAATAAGGAAAAATAATATTTGTTGTATTTTGGCAGTTGAACAGCTTGGATATTTTTCATTGTGTTATATTTTCCCCGCACATTTTAAGAAAGTTCTGGGATATTGTTTTCGCCTCTGTCTCTCCATCACGATGTGACGCTAACTACTCCTACATTTTTTTTAATTAGGGTTTTAATTTAGTTATAGAATTGTTGCACATATGCTGCAGATGTGAAATAAGTTTTCGGATTTTTGATATTGATGTTGTTGCATACAAGAGGCCCCAAGATGTCGATCATTACAGAATGTTGAATATGAAGCAAACTCCACCTATGGTTTTGGATTTAGGGATTCAATTTTTGTTTTACATAGATTTGTTGCATATAATCTGTAAGCTTTCGAATGTTTGATCTTTTAATATTAATGCAAACAAGAGGCACAAGAGTTACCCTCTTTAAAATAATCATTATTTGATGCTTAGATTTTCATTTGATCTACTAAACATAAGCATTAATAAACTAGAAATACTGTTGCACTCCAGACAACAGAAACATTGCTCTCAATTAAATTATAAGTGTGTGTCTGAAAAAAGGTTCCATTTTTGGATGAATGGTCGTTATATCAATGTTGTCTAAAACAAAGAACAAAAGTGGATTGAAAATCAATATACAGGGAAAGGGACTTGTTAAACTTCAAATGTTGCACTCCAACAAACAAGGGAGGATATATTTAATGACCCGTATTTTTCATATGGAATTGATATTGATGTGATTTTCATAAATAGAATTTTTACAGTATTCATTTATTTGCATTTTTTTTTCTATTTTTGCTGTTGCAGGCATGGGACTCCAATTGTCCTATACCAACTGCAGCAACACATTTGCTAATATTCAGATACTAAATTCCTAACTTAATATATTAAACTTTAAGTAAAAAATCTTACTTTTAAACAGATATCATTATTTTCTATTTTATATGAATTTAAAAACAGTAGTGTTAAAAAAACGTAACAAAAGGTGTTGCACTCCAGACATTTTTGGCATGTTTTTTTCGAGCATAACTTTTTAACCAATAAGGATATCGCCATGAAATTTTGCATGGACATCCAACATACCACTACACATGAATTGATACAAAAAAATGTACAATCTTTTGCATCTAAACTTTTATATTTCTCAGTCTAGATAACAAAATGTGCAGGGTGCCTTTTTTCAATTCACCCATACAGCTTTCACGTGAAGTGATTCCGTGCATTTGATTACATGTAACCACTGAGAAGTTTTTCTGAGAGAGGGAAAATGATGGCAAAAAGGACATAAATTAGGGTTTGTATCAGAGACTGTGATGCGGTAGTAAAAGTTAAAAGAATTGGAGCCTCCGGGTCTAGAAGAGAGAAGTAGCTACACAAACAATAATTAAAAAAAATAGATAAGTAAATAATAAATAAATAAATAGACAAATAAAATGAATATGATAAAGGTAATAACAATAAGATAGTTATAAAAAAAATAATGTTAATACGTGCTCGTGTTAGAAAGAACAAAAACAAATAATGAATAAATAAATAAATACTTTTGAATGAATAAAATAATGGAATGAATTGAATTTAATTAAAAACTTCATTCTGGATAGCGGTCTTTTACCTGATAATCCAGGTAAATTTAAACAAATAACAAAATACACGATTTATGTCCCTTCCTGGGACCGAGTTTGCAATAGTTTTTCGTTAATTTATTAGTATAAAATAAAAATAGTTGATTAAATCATCGAAATAATGTGAATAGATATCAAATTACTTTATATGACACAAGAAATTTTTGAAAACATCTTAAAACAAGATATTTTTTTTTATGTTTTTTTTTATTTTCAAGTTCGGGAAAACTGTCTCGGGCCGTAGTCTGGCTGGAGGTGCACAAAATATTGAAACCCCTCTTTGAAGCAGTCAAATATTTCGTTAAATATATTTGAAATAATTGTCAAAACACATTTTTTTTAGCAAAAACCAGTTATTTCTGATGAAAAAAACTGACCCCGGACCCAAAATTATAGGGGGAAGCCGGATACAGAATGTTAACATTTTGTATCCGGCCGGACCCGTAGTGGACCCGGACCCAAAATTATGCCACACCGAACTTACTTGTTTGTTTCGTTTTTACGTATTTTTTACCCTTTCCGCCGCCCATAGAAGCACAATCCAGTCAATGAGTGGAACAATGATGTTGTCATTCTAAATCAAGTCTTAACTATAATAATTTGCGAAGATGTGATCATATTAGTGCTTATACCTCTCCTGACCACTAGAGGTTAAATCCAACCCCTTTGTATTCTTTAGAGTTGCATTTACATGCATAAAATTAATTCAGAAGCCTGAGTAAATTTACATGTAATAATTTACATCGGGTTCGCAGATGATGTAAAATTGCACATGGTGTATATTTACATACGTGTGTATTTGCATTTACATGCACTATTTGCAAACACATGTGTTTTTACGTATGTATGCAAAAACATACATATGAATATTTGTGCGTTTAAATGGGGCTTAAGTTAGTTTCGAGGTTAGTTTATAAACAAGCACGGTGACCCCCCTTTTTTATTTTTTTTATCTCAAAAACTAATACACTAAAGTACCTTTCCTGAAAAAATGAGAAAAATCTATGGACTAAAATTTGAAGTACCCATCTACATTAAACGAGCAAAAGCTTCGGTTTTAAGAAGCATTCTTGTCAGGGAATATATTTTTTTAAACACATTTAATAGACAGTGTACAGATTTTCATCATTTCCAACTTTATTTTGATATATTTTTCATTATTCAAGTAGCTAATGAAAGATGAAGGAAAACTCCAAAGAAACCCGATTCCCGCCAATACATTAACGTCTTATAAATCAAAAACTTTTAAGATGGATTTTCAAAATTTTTCGCGTAAGTTGGTATATTAGCAAAGCTTTCAAAACAAAATATAAAATTACATTTTAATTACAACTTTTATGAGATTCACATTCCCTTTATGAAAAGTTTTTCAATGTAAATTATATTGACAGACCTACTGAGATTTAGATCTGTTTAAATGTGGTATTTTGAAGTATGATATTCCATATTCTGTTTTGAAGCAGCATAAAAAATTGAATAGGGTCATCTATAAAATGTCAAACTATATACATGTAAATGTTGCATTGCTCAATTCTTCTTGTATTTTTATCTTTATCTTTAAAGATTTTTTTTCTTATTGCAAAAAATCTTAGTCATATTACGCCTTCTAATGAAATGGCAACTTAATCGTTTGTTCTGATTATCCATGTGTCTGTCGAATCCTTCTTTCATGAAATACGTCCGTAGTGCTCATTGGGGTTAAAAAGCAATTGATTTAGCATTATAGTCTAATTATTTGTCTACATAAATATAACATTGAGAACAGCGAGTTTTTATATAATATAGTTTCTTTAATTTGACTCACCCTCTCTTTTTCTCGCAGAAAATAGCTTGTATTTTGCTCCTTTCAATAATCTAATGAATTTGTTCATTTCTAAAAAGCAAAACACTTTATTAATATCATCTACGCTGGGTCAATAAACCGATATTTTTAAGTGTTAGAATACGAGTACTTATTACATAATACCGAAGTTGCTGTCAATCTGGATACTAACTAACGATACAGTCTTTGCTTCTTTATTTGCCTGCAGTGTATTGTTTCGTATAATTCTACCATGCTGTATCAGCCAATATTGTGTCTCAGAAATCATGCTGACAGTTAAACTACTGTATTTCACTAATATATTATTGGTTAATTGCTTATAGTTATGACACATATACGGCTCTTGATAGTAGGGACAGTCAAGTATTTTATTATAGTTTCATATCTTGCTGGATCATAATTACATGCAAATCTTTAAAGTTTTAAAATCGGAAAATATATTTGCCAAAAAACTGATTTTTTAAATTTGGGCACCAAGGTTTTTCTGACTGAAATTTGAGTTTACTGGTACCAAAACTGAATTTGCGGTATAAATGCATGCAAAATTAAGCTTCCAATAGTTATTTAATCAAACCTGATATCTTATTTCAAAACATGGTTTATGAATATCTATTGTATCCCTTTTTTCAAAAGATTCGAAATGGAATGAATCTTGAGTAAAGGATTTGAAGTAAATTCTCATGTGACAATGCTTCTACAAATACATACTAGAATGAAGCAATGGAAAAAGGCTTTTATTGTAGTTCTTCATTTTGAAATCACCATGCGTCCTTCAACAATAAGATTTGCTCATACCTCATAGTAAGTTCTGGTTAGAGAGGAATTCATTTCTAGATGTTAAACATATATGTCTTAATCGTCATCAGAGATGAATTAAACTGTCAAAGTGCTCTTACATTCACTGTCATCCATTGTCCGACAAAAGCGCTGGTGTCTCAATCTTGTGGTCAATAACAACATCAAGACCAACACAGGGTACTTATCATATGATTGTGAGAAAACTTGGCGTCATGAAATAGTGAATTATGGGCACTATAAACTATAAATATTTCATAAAAATTTATGGGTGTACCATGGAACACTTGTGTCGCCTGCACTTTAAAAGAGCCATTTTTTGGCTCAGTTAACCTTTACAATCTGTAAAATCAAAATTCTAAGTATCAGGTGTATGTATGGATAAGGAGAAAAACATATCATGTATGATTTTGAAGGTCTTGCAGATTAACAAACCAAATTAACATTTGAGCTATTTTTGCTCAGTGAACCTCTAAAATCTGCAAAATTTAAATTTTAAGTATCAGGTGCACAATTAAATCGGTTGAACAACATATCCTGCAAATTTGGTTGGAATATGACACAGTTTTGAAGGAGTTCAAAATTAACCAATTGACTAAACTGAGAAAAATGTAACGAAAATTTGTACCATTTACCATATTTGTTGAAAATATTCCAAGTCGGTAAACAGGAAGTAGATGTCAGAAAGAAATGAATTTGATAAGTGCAATATGGGACCCCATACCAAAGTCACATACAAAATTTGAAGTGGCTGTGATAAGTAGTTGCTGAGAAAAGTGTTACGAAAACTTGTATACCATTGGCTACATTTGTTGAAAATACTCCAAGTCAGTAAACAGGAAGTAAATGTCCGACAGACCTGAATTCGATAAAAGCAATATTGGACTCCATACCAAAGTCACATACAAAATTTAAAGTGGCTGTGATAAGTAGTTGCTGAGAAAAGTGTTACGAAAATTTTTACCATTGACAGTACTTTTTGAAAATATTCCAAGTCCGTACACAGGAAGTAGATGTTCGACAGACCTGAATTTGATAAGCGCAATATAGAAACCCATACTAAAGTCACATACAAAATTTCAAGTGGCTGTGATTTGTAGTTGCTGAGAAAAGTGTTACGAAAAAAGTGGGACGGACAACGCCAACGACAACGACGAAGACGACGCCGCAAGACGACTAAAGCGATCCCTATATGTCGCCACACACTACGTGTGCAGGCGACACAACACAGACATGAATTCGATAAGCGCAATATGGGACTACATACCAAAGTGACAAGTAGTTGATGAGAAAAGTATTACGAAAATTTTTACCATTTACAGTACTTGTTCAAAAAATCCGTAAACAGGAAGAACACGTCTGACAAACCTGAATTTGATAAGCGCAATATAGAACCCCATACTTAAGTCACATACAAAATTTCAAGTGGCTGTAATTTGTAGTTGCTGAGAAAAGTGTTACGAACACTTGTACCATTGACCATATTTGTAGAAAATATTCCAAGTCGGTAAACAGGAAGTAGATATCCGACTAACCTGAATTCGATAAGAGCAATATGGGACTCCATACTAAAGTCACATACAAAATTTCAGGTGGCTGTGATAAGTAGTTGCTGAGAAAAGTGTTACGAAACTTTTTTGACAGTACTTGTTAAGTCCGTAAAAAGGAAGTACATGTCTGACAGACCTGAATTTGATAAGCGCAATATAGAACCCCATACTTAAGTCACATACAAAATTTCAAGTGGCTGTGATTTGTAGTTGCTGAGAAAAGTGTTACGAAAAAAGTGGGACGGACAAGGCCAACGACAACGACGACGACAACGCCGCAAGACAACTAAAGTGATCCCTATATGTCGCCACACACTACGTGTGCAGGCGACACAAAAATATTAATAAATCTATCAAATAAGTATGTTTTTATAATGATTTAAGGAATCTTGTCTATCTCAAATTATTTATGTTTATAAATGTTTCAAATACGACATCAGCATAAAGCGTCATTTCGCTTTTGAAATTGTAAATGTGCAGTGGCTTATTGTCGAAATATCAATATACACCAATAACATCAACTAATTTGTCATGATTATGCTATTACCTAGGTTCATTAAGTTCATATTTTCAAAGTTGTTAACAGTAACCAAAATGGATATATTAGAAACAGGATATATTTCATTCAAAATCAGAAAGATACAAGATATAATTGATTATCTAGATAAATTTAATGTAGAAATTGCAATTTTTTTCCTTGATTTTTTCTAAAGCTTTTAATTCTTTAAGGGAATTTGAAAATGATAAATATAGACATAAATTGGGTGAGAAAATTAACAAAGTTTGATGATAAGTTACCAAGCTGGAAAGTTATTCCAAAATTTTGTTTTGACAAGTTTGGTTTAATATTCATGCTATTTATAATAAATAAAGACAATATTTGCAACATTGATAATCGCAATACGAATATGCCAGAATTCTAAAAAAAAAAAAACTATTGGTGTATGCATGAAATATTAATTGGTATCCAATAGAAAATAACCCAGAACATTATACAGAATTCAAAAAACAAATCATTTGGGGAAACAAATGCATTAAATTTCAGGGGAAAAGTTTTATTTACAACAACTGGATATGGACAATATTATCTGAATTAATGATTTACTAAATGATCAGAGGGGTAAATCGCATAATCTTATACTTAGTCGTTTATCTTCGAAAAGTAACTGATTTTCTGAATACTCTAAATTAATAAAAGCTATGATTGGCTACCCAAACTTAAACATCAAGACTC
Organism: Modiolus philippinarum; assembly: GCA_002080025.1. Classification (NCBI taxonomy): domain Eukaryota; kingdom Metazoa; phylum Mollusca; class Bivalvia; order Mytilida; family Modiolidae; genus Modiolus; species Modiolus philippinarum. Next base: position 63,202 of record MJUU01065526.1, on the reverse strand, counting down.
GATTAATACTGAAAATAAAATAAATTCACAAATCCAATTTCTGTGGGGAAAAATGAAACTTTTATTCAGTAACGTTTTCAGCACTAAAAATAGATAATGATGCGATTAACCTGAAAACAATGGTATTGGATTGAACTTTATGCTTACACTTGTATTGTTTAGCATCCATAAGTATTTCTACATTTCAGGAAAAAAAGACCCAAAAAAATCAGTTGTTTTTCAAAAAAAAAATCAAAAAGATTTGGCGATTTCCATTGTAAAACATTAGACTGATTATTTTCTGAAGAAAACAGAATTATTCTTAACATAAGTTTTTAAATTTGAATTGTGTGATTTTCTACCTCATGAATATATAGATTGTTACTTCACAAGATAATGACAAGGTTAATGTGGTATCATTGTTATGTATAACATACTATAGGGGATCGCTGTATGCTATAAATGTCTGTTAACAGCATTATAGTGCAATAAAGCATTTTGTTATGTGTTAAAAAAAAACTTTATCAAACAAACCTGACTGCATTTCAGTTCTGTCTTTTTTTATTTGATTAATTGTCTTCACTGATTCACTGTAAGCACACATTCCTGAAAACAACGGAAAAATAGCAATGATGTCAACAAAAACGACATCAACGAATTTGTCTATTGAATTCATATTTCCACCTTTTACTGTATTTTCAATAAAATAAACAGCTATGCCATTTTCTACAGCAGCAGGTTACTTTCCCATAGGCTACAATAATAAAAAATCCTACTTCACCAAAATTGCCAAATGAATTTCTTTTCCATTTTTTTTTATTATTATTAAATTGCATCATCTGACAAAACAGGGCGTATTCCGCAGCTCTTCTTACAGCAATTTTCAGTTTTGGGCTGCAACTGCCAATGTCGCAAAATCACAACCAAAAATCAACCACGGAAACAGACATTCTCGTTTTTGGCATAGCGTAAATAAAAATACAATCACATTTCTAGAACATTATTAAGTCACATGTAGGTTCGGATAAAATTTACAACCAATCACGGGCAGCAACGTTCTTGTATGTTATCTATGGCTAGCCATCGGGGATTTGGTTTCTTATTTTTAACTTTCACTTTCAACTCAGCCGCAGCTAACTGCGTAACAGGAGCAAATTTTACATAATTAGTATTAAAATAAATCACCAATGCAGATCATGCATAACAATTTTTTTAATATAAAAAATTTGATTTTTTAGGAATAAAAATTATTTTTAATATAGAAAATTTGCAATAGCAACAAAAAAAAATTATTTCATAAATCATTCGTAACCAGGTTTTCCATCGGAAAAATCAGCTTATTAGAATGGTGAAAATGGCGGGTGGTGGTGGCTGCAGGTGGCCGGTCGGCCAGTTGCATTTGTCTGGAGCAATTCTCTTTCGGTTTTTGAGAAAACAATTTTAAATTTTGTAGATCATTTATACACATAACAAAGATGTGCATGATACTTTTATTTTGATTTTTAATCATTTATACTAAAATTAACAGATGCCGAACTTAGTCATTTTTACTTCAAATATTTGCCTGGAAGGACCCATTTGTCCTGAACACATCTCCTACAGTTTTTGTAGAAAAAAAGTTTATAATTTTCAGATAATTCGTAAATATATTAGAAGTGTGCATGTTACTTTGAATTGGATTTTTAATAATTCATGCCAAAATTTCAAGCTGTTGAATTTAAGTCATTAATCATTAAATATCTGCCCATAGGGTACCCCTTTTGTTCGGAGCAAATCTCCTGCTCTTTTCAATATCAAAAGTCTATATATTACAGATCATTTGAACATATATCATATTCCTCTTGTTTATTATTAAAACAAACTAGGGATTATCCCCGACGACCTGCCATTGTTATCTACAGAAAATGGCTGAGCCATGTCGTCTGAATAAAATGGCTCAGTCCAAATCGTCTATTGGTGTTTTGCTACCTAGACTTACAATAGCCATTCAAGTTTTTTACACTGCCTCATTTAATTGGGGTTAATAACATAGTTGTCAAGAGCCGAAATCCAAAGGTCAAATAGACCAAGCAGATGCAAATACCCCTGAACATTTGTCAACCACAAAGGTCCTGGCTTGGTACAGGCATTTCAAAACAAATGATGGGTTAAACCGGTTGACAGTGAAAAGAAATGTTCATCCAAGTACTAAATAAAAAATAAATCTTGAATCACAGTTTGGACCGAAACTTCAAATTTATCCAAAAATGATTGATTTCTGTTAAAGAACTTTTTTATGATCGTGCAAGACGTAATTTGTTGAGACCTTCATTAACAGGGCGGTCACATCACGCATTCCATGTCTTCTGTTTGAAATAATTGCAGAACAAAGTTGGCAAGAGCCGAAGTCCATCAGACAAAAGGACAACCTCAGGTGGAAACCACCGGAAAAATTGTCGACCGCTATGGTCCTGACTTGGTAAAGGCATCTGAAAAGAAACGGTGGGTTAAACCGGTTTTATGGCGTGCCAACACTCCC
>MJUU01065526.1:44840-60652 GCA_002080025.1 Modiolus philippinarum | reverse complement strand
GTATCAACTCAACGGCAATTGCTATCTAAAGGTCGCAGACAGTTGAAAGAAATGATCATCCCAGTACTAGGTAAAACAAGAATCTTGATTTACCGTTCCGACCGAAACTTCAATTTTTCCACAAGGGACTGATATCTATTAAAGAACTTTTTTAATGGTCGTATGAGACGGAATTTTTCTATTAATAAGGCGGTCATTGAGAAAACTATGTCTAATGAGAAAGTCTGTATAATTTGTGCTAGCTCTCGCGTAGTAAATCAACTGTGAAACATACACTCCGTAAGCAGGAGAAGCTGGAATATTACTGTCCATGTTAGGGAAATTGATAATTTTGACATTAAAATCGTCCCTTTTGTCGTAAAATAGTACTGAGATTACTATTTTCGTCAAACTTAGAGATGTAAGTCCAAAAAGATGTAGATCTTGTGGTTTCTGTTGATTCCTTTATTTCTTGGTCTAGCGGACATATTAATGGGATCCATTTAGCAAAAGATTCGTTATTGATGGAAAGAACATCATCAATATATCAGTGCTGGCCTGAAAACTGATTTTATTTGAAAACTTGCAATATTTAAATTAAAGAAAATTTTGTTAAAACCTAAGGAGTATCTCCCTCATGCATAGCTCTCTCCTTAGCTGATTTTGGCTTTCCTATTTAGATCCTTTTGGTAAAATGTTCTCTATCAGCTTTTACCTAAATTTCGGTTCATGAAATTCCAAATGTTTTGATTTGATCTGCACTGATGAGACATAAGTTGTCGAAATGCGCATATGCAGAAAGAAAATTCACAATAACTTTGGTATTTTGTTATCTGTAAGTGAGATTGAAGAATCTAGTTTTTATTTTATGATCTTTTACGAGTCCATGAAGAAATTCAGTCTCGTATGTACATAAAAAGAAGTCTGCGAGTAGAGGAGCGAAATCAGTTCCCATTGGTATGCCAACTTGCTGTTAATAGATAACACCTTCAAATGTGACAAATATAATCAAGAATATTTCACGTCTGCTTTTCATCGCAGCATACTTCTCCTTTTGAATTGGTTTTTAACAAAATGTGGATTTATGACCGAATACAACATATTTTTGAATCGGCAAAGGCTTTTTGAATGGTACCTTTTATTCGTGATTTTAGTTTATCATTAGGAAGCGTGGTATACAGTGTGGAAAAATCTAATGTTTCGAGAGAATGTATTTGATAAAATGAATGTGAGTTAAGATTTTCCAATAAATCCTTTTAATTTTTAAGTATCCACATGTGATTTATGTCACTTCGAGCATGAATAGTTTCACAGTATGCTTGATGCCTGTCTTTGACTGCAGACAAAATCTTAATTAGTTCAATAGACAATTCAGTGAGCAACATAAAGATCATGCGATGTTTCTTTCCTTATATGCATTTTTGTGTAGTTTTTGTACCCAAAATAGGTATGGCAGGTCTTGATTATTATTTTTAGCATGGATATTCAAGGAGGACATGAGTGACCTTTGATTGGAAAGGATTTCATCTTAGTCAAATGAAACACATTTGTATGTAGCACTACCTGGTGTATTATGATCAATGCCAAGTTCTTTGGTGGGGAAGTTGTAACAATGTGCTTTACATACAAAAACGATGTTATTAGAAGCTTTGTCTGCAGGTACAACAACATATTTGTCATGTGATGTAGAGAGGCACTTACTGGCTTCATGATCTTCAAATACATACTTAGGTCGATTGTTAACACATATGCGTAGTTTGTTAACACGACTACGCACTAAAGATCGAATGAATCTTACCCAATCTGACAAGGACTCAAGTTCTGGTTCTTGGTCCGTCTCTCTCTTAACCCACCCTCTGGCGTACTCTTCAACAGCGTCCATAACGATCTTGAAATTCAAATAGTATTTCTTGAATACAATGGTATTTACTTTCTAACTCATTTTTAAAATGCTTACCTTGCATCATGTCCTTGACATTGTTAAAGAGTTTCTCTCTTCGAGTTGACCCCTTCAAATATTTTTCCAATCCTGAAAACAAAAGATTGAAAACCAAACCGATCTTTTGATATTCAGGAAAATCCATGCAAGCTATCCTTTATTGTTGTTTTAACATTGGTAGGCATTTATTCGTAATTATTTTAGCACCAGTGTTAACTATTTTTAAATCGAAGGGGTATACTAGGTTCAACCTTTGCGGTAGTAATAGATATTCATAATTCGAAAAATAAAAAAAAATAACAATTGAAAATTTCCAATTTAACTTTTCGTTTTGTAATAATGATCTGTAACACAGATCTGATTTCATAACAAGAAAACGTTGTACCTGGAACATTTGTCACTAGGTGACAATCCAAATTACTTTTATCAAATAGTTATTTTCATTGCCAATAAACAGTAGTTATCGCTAATTTCTTTTGCAATATAATTTAAATTCAACACTCGCCAAAAATGAGGGGGGGGGGGGGCCTAGGGNTTAAGGTAGAAGGTACTTAATCTACCTATACAATCACTGTAGCTTACCACCCCTGCGTTGCGATTTCGAACCTCGCTTTCTAAACCATAGAAAGGTGCACTCGACTTGCTCGACTGCTGCAACAGCACGTGTGAAGATATGTCAGTTACTTGCTCTATCCGGGTACTCCTGCTTCTTCCACCACAAAAATGACCACGATATAGCTGAAATAAGGCTAAGGGGCGTTACACCACGTGCCATTATCATTTGGGGAAATAAATAGGGAAATGCTAGTACGAACATATTGTACCGTGAACAGAATGAAACATATCTTGGATGATGCATTTCCATCTCTTTTACATTATTATCATTGTTATCAATGCCGACAAGATGAATAATACATTCAGTTTTTAATCGTTTTGAGCTCGCCTGACCCAAAGGGTCAGTGTGAGCTATTGCCATCACTTGGTATCCGTCGTCCGTTGTCCGTCAGTCCGTCCGTCTTCCGTCCGTCCGTCCATTTAACTTTTCATATTTTCATCTTCTCCTCTGAAACTACTGAAGCAAATTCAAGCAAACTCTACAGGAATGATGTATGGAAGGTCCTTTACAAAGATTGCTCATTTCGTTCCAATCCGACAAAAAACATGGCCACCAGCGCGGAACTTAGGTTTAGCATTGGACACTATGGGAACAACCACATTTTCATCTTCTGCTCTGAAACAGCTGAAGAAAATTCAACAAAACTTTACAGGAATGATGTATGGATGGCCTTCAATAAAAATTGCTCATTTTGATCCGATCTGACAAAAAAACATGGCCGCCAGGACCGAACATAATTTAACATTGGACCCTATGAGAAACCACTGAAGCAAATTCAACCAAACTTACAGGAATGATGTATGGAGGTTCATTGCAAAGATTGCTCATTTAGTTTTGATCCGATAAAAAACATGGCCACCAGCGCGGAACTTAGGTTTAACATTGAACCCTATGGAAAAAACCACATTTTCATCTTTTGCTCTGAAATGACTGAAGCAATATTTCACGAAGGGATATGGAGTAAATGAACATGAGACCATAACACATATGTTAACTCCAACTGCAATAATTTTAATGAGCTGTATGGCCATTTCGGAAATTTATTCCTCATCAGCAGCACTAGAACCCAAACAAAGGAAATCCATAATTTCAAAAATGTTTAAAATGCATAAACCAAACGAAATCCGAATAATCAGTAATATCAAATATAGCTAAGGACAAAACTACGATGGAGGGAGTTAATCCGTCGGTTTTAGAATTTACATAAATTTAGATAATAGTAATTGAACGAAGTGTACACATGGATATTATCTCATGTACAAGTACAAATCCAACCAAACTTTACAGGAATGATGTATGGATGTCTTCAACAAAACTTAGAAAAAAGAAGGGAAACGGGGAATGTGTCAAAGAGACAACAACCCAAAGGGGAGTAATAACAACTCAAAGCCACCATAAGATCTTCAATGAACGGTGAGAAAACCCCACACCTAACGGCAGGTCGGAGTCGGCCCCTGAACAAAGAGCAATCAAGTCCAGCGAAATAAACATCATCCTAGACTCCTATAGACATAAAGTAAACTAACTAGAAAAAGGACAAGACACACAAATGCTTCATAAATTCCTGACTTAGGACAGGCGCAAACCTGCTGCGTCGGGGTTAAACTAGTTTTATCGGATCCAAACCTTCCCCCTACAGCCAATGTGATAAATCAAAAAACAATCGTAACAACAGTAAAATTCAGTTGGCAACAGGACTGAGTCAATTGTGAAAAATGAAACTGAAAGAACTAAATATACGGACAAAAACATGAAATCACAAGAGACTACTAACAGTTAACTGACATGCCAGCTCAAGACCCATCACCAACTAACAAAGTAAGTTATGTACCCTCAGTATACAGCTATTTCGTTCTGTTCTGACAAAAAACATGGCCGCCAGTACCGAACATAATTTAACATTAGACCGTATCAGAAAATCACATTTTCATCTTCTCCTCTGAAACCACTGAAGGAAATTCAACCAAACTTTACAGGAATGATGTATGGAAGGTCCATTACGAAGATTGCTCATTTAGTCCCGATCCGATCAAAAACATGGCCACCAGTACAGAACTTATAATGAAAAACATGGCCACCAGCGCGGAACTCACGTTTAACATTGGACCCTATCGGAAAAAACACATTTTCATCTTCTGTTCTGAAATGGTTGAAGCAAATTAAACCAAACTTTACAGGAATGATGTATGGATGGTCTTTAATAAAAATTGCTCATTTCAAAAAACATGGCCGCCAGCACCGAACATAATTTAACATTGGATCCTATGAGAAAATCACATTTCCATCTTCTCCTCTGAAACCACTGAAGCAAATTCAACCAAACTTTACAGGAATGATGTATGGATGGTCCTTTACAAAGATTGCTCGTTTCGTTTCGATCTGATCAAAAACATGGATACCAGTGCGGAACTTAGATTTAACATAAGACCCTATGGGAAAATCACATTTTCATGTTCTCCTCTGAAACCACTGAAGCAAATTCTATCAAACTTTACAGGAATGATGTTCTAAAGGTGTTTAATAAAGATTGCTCATTTCGTTTAGATCTGATAAAAAACATGGCCGTCAGCACGGGACATGCTTAACATTGGTCCCTATGGCAAAATCACATTTGCATGTTATCCTCTGAAACCACTGAAGCAAATTTAACCAGACTTTACAGGAATTATGTACTAAAGATCCTTTATAAAGATTGCTAATTTTGTTTCAATCAGACAAAAAACATGGAACTTAGATTTAACATTGGACCCTATGGGAAAAGTCTTATTTTAATCTTCTCCTCTGGAACTGCTGAAGTAAATTCAACCAGACTTTACAGGGATGGTGTATGGAAGGTCATTAATAAAGATTGCTCATTTAGTAACAATCGGATATAAAACATGGTCGCCAGCAGGGAATATAGTTGAACGTTGGACCCTATGGGGAAATCACATTTTCATCTTCTCCTCTGAAACCAGTGAAGCAAATTCAACAAAACCTTACAAGAATGATGTACAAAAATTGCTCATCTCATCTGATTCGACAAAAGACATGGCCTCCTGTGCAGAAAATAGTTTAACATCATCCCGGTATGTGAAAACCATACTTTTCATTATCTTCTCTGAAACTATTGAAGCAAATTTAACTAAACTGTATTCACCAGCCCAGTAGTCAGTACTTCGGTGCTGACCCGAAAGCCGATTCTTTTTGGAACCTTACAATATCTAATCTAACCTTACAATATCTAATTTTGTGTAAATTTTGTTGAAACTAAGGAGTATCTCCCTCATGCAAAGCTCTGTCCTTAGCTGATTTTGGCTTTCTATTTAGATCATATTTGGTAATTTGTTCTCTATCAGTTTTGAAACATATTTGGATTTATGGTCTTCCAAACGTTTAGATTTTATCTGCACTGAAGAGACATAAGTTGTCGAAATGCGCATATGCAGAATCAAAATTCACAGTAACTTCGGTATTGAGTTATTTGTTACCACTGGGTCGATGCCTCTGCTGGTGGACTGTAAGTCCCCGAGGGTATACACCAGCTCAGTAGTCAGTACTTCGGTGCTGACCCGAAAGCCGATTCTTTTTGGAACCTTACAATATCTAATTTTTTGTAAATTTTGTTGAAACTAAGGAGTATCTCCCTCATGCAAAGCTCTGTCCTTAGCTGATTTTGGCTTTCTATTTAGATAATATTTGGTAATTTGTTCTCTATCAGTTTTGAAACATATTTGGATTTATGGTCTTCCAAACGCTTAGATTTTATCTGCACTGAAGAGGCATAAGTTGTCGAAATGCGCATATGCAGAATCAAAATTCACAGTAACTTCGGTATTGAGTTATCTGTATTGGAGTGATTTATTGAAGGTCCTTTGCAAAGATCACTCATTTCAATGGGATCAGACAAAAACACTGGTGCCAATGGAGAACATAGCTAAAGATTAGACCCCATTGGTAAAAAACATCATTTTGGTCATGCATGGCATAGAAGCATTTTGTCAGGTGAGCGATACATGCTCTGTCTCTGGGCCTCTAGTTTATTAATACTGCGTTAGATTTATACAGACTTTTGAACTTAACAGCACAATGTCAACAATTTTTTGTCTGCATAATAAAGTATAGTTTCCAAAACAGAAGTCTGTGTCTACATTTGTTTTTATATACAAGATATGGGTCAGATATGCAATTGTTGCATCGCCATATTTAGTGCTAAAATTTTGACCTGAAAAAGAATTAGACACCTCACTGTCTTTTGCTGTTCTAATTAAGTTTTCAAACAAATATTTGACCACAATTTCAAAAATTGTAACAGATTTTCAAAAGACTTACCTATTGGGTGGACGTTGCCATTTAGATTCCATTTCAACTTGCCAGCCACTGGCACCAGGGCTAGACAAAATAGGAGGAGATATCTAAGCATTGCTTTCTTTGCTTGATTTGAAAGTTTCAGGCAATATTTTTAGACAAAGCATTAACAATTTTTAAGGTATAAGAAAAAAAAAAGTAAATGGCTAACTTGCGTGTTAAATAATACTTCACTTAAATGTCAAATAAAGTATCAGTTGCAATGTAGACACATGTAATCAGGAAACAAATGGAAACAACTATGTCAACTATATGAGGTCCCTGTTTATAATCTTTACAGAAAAATTACTATGCTTGGTCTGATTAATTCATTTATAATGAATAGGCTCTGCCCTTAGCTGATTTTGGTTTTTCATTTAGATCTTTATGGATGTTCTCCATCAGATTTTACAATTTTTTGGTTTATGGTCTTCCAAATGTTTTGGCTTCATCTGCACTAAAGATACACAAGTTCTCGAAATGGCCATATACAGAAACAAAAATACAGCTACTTCGATATTTTGTTATTTACAGTGATATTGCGAAATTCGAAACACATGCACGTTTCTTAAAACGGCCTAGACAAACAATGTGCACGATCTAATGCAACACTATTATCTATATACCTTATGTATCTTACCTGTTGCAACCTTATCCTTCTTCTATCTATTTCCTACCCATCAAATGTTCATCGTGTACTATGTTACACCTCTAGATTTCCTACGAGGAGGAATAACTAGGTTACCGAAAGCTATATTTTTATATAGCCTAGGTGGTCTAGTTGTCTAGGGCGCTGGACATAGTACAGGCGGTGTTGCCATAGATGACAACAAAGCAGGGGTTCAAATCCAGCCGTAGACCTTGCTGGATTTTCCGATGTTAACAGGTTTAAAAAGATGATTTTCATCACTGTTGGCATTTGGAATCACATATTCTACCTTAGCAGCTCACCTTACCAACACATTATCATTCATATTATATAGAGCTGCGTGCGACACTATTATCTATATACCTTATGACATACTATATAGATGTTTTTAGTCAAATGAAACCGAGACTTAATTTGTCATCCGTCTGTCAACGTAACTAATTATTCACTATAAAATTGGCTTAAATGCTCAGAATTACGAACTGGGATACATGAAAATAATTTTTTGTTAATTAGACGAAGTAAATTATGTCGTCGGTAGCCTACAAACCACAAAAGATCACAGACAATATGGCAGGAAGTTTTTCAGTTTTTAAAAAAATGCATTTATATATATATATTGGGGAATTTTTAGTATTTTTCATATTTTTTCTATATTTCTTCACTTTTAAAAAAAATGTCTTTAGTTCATAGAAATAAACACCCATTAATGAAACCCATTTTTAAAAAAAACAATATATTTCTTTTCTTTTGTAATTGAAATTTTGTATTTATATTCTGTTTTAGAAGAAGTAAAATGTACACGTTCCAACGCATTGGACACATCAACCCAACTTCATAAATCATCATTACTACTCTGTGTACTATACGAGTTTTCCATATCATTCCGATCATTCCAATTCATGGTCATTGTCATTAACAAAGGGTTTTCACGAACTTCAATACCTTGGGAGGTCAAAATTCTGTGCAACTCAAGTTTTGGTCATAACACATGAATGACTTGCTATCTAAGTTTCTACCTTTACACTTTCAGATTAAATCTTAGAGAAAACCAGAAGTCATTTCCCCCATGAACAATACTGGTTCAGGACATTAAGGTATTTATCGCCACCCGTAGATATACGTTGAGCTAACAGATGTTTTGGCAATGTTGCTAGACATCTATATTTGTTTCTGAATGAACATCCTAAGCACATACTGAATAAAGGCCGACTCGCGAGATTTGAGTGAAAACAAACTAAGCTCTTAACTTTTTAAATTTGTGCGGAAAGAAGCAGAATTGGATGTCTAGCCATATTGCCAAACGACTTTTCAGCTAACCGTATATTCATTGGTGGCGGAAAGGAGCTAAAATCCCTGAACTAGTATTGTTCACCAGGAAAATGTATACTGATTTTCTGCAAGATGTAGTCTGCACATGTAAAGATAGAAACTAAGGTAGCAAACAACGGCATTCGAATAATAAAGGAACAAAGATTGTGGTTATTACAAAAAATCAAAGTCCGGATATATGTATAATACAAGAATACAGAAAAACAGGGACACAAAACGTCTACAAATCACAACATTAAGAACTAAGGCACTTATATAGTGTGAATTCCTACAAAAGCCGAGAGTGACATCAGGTGCTCCGAAAGGGTAAGCATGTCCTGTCCTGCTGGCGACACTGGTTACACGATCATTAGGCATTTACTGTTTTTTGTTTTGATTTTTTTTCTTACGATATGTGTACTGACAGATTAGTACACGTCATTTTCTAACCCTTATACGAAACCAATTTAAAATCCATAGTATGTATTACTTCTCTGTAAGCCTTCGAACAGTACGAAGGTAAAAATTTGAAAAGCTCTTGAAAATCACTATAGTTTTTAAATGTTAACGAGGGCAAATCGGTGGCACACACTTTCCTTATGGAGACAAATCTACAGAATACAGAAAAAAATGTAAGAGTATGATATACAAGACAACACCTAAAACAAGAGCACCAACACTGTGAAGTCCCATAAAAACTAAGTGTGACATCGTTTGCTCCGGAAAGGTAAGCATGTCCTAATCGCCAGCGGCACCCGTCACACTACCATTGAGTCAATTCAAGGTCAAGTCAAATCCGTGAATACGTGAAATCTAGCTAAAAATGTCTGTTTTCATTTGGGACACCGACACTTAGTATCTTTCAAAGATGTCATGGTGACGGCCATAGAATTTCTGGCGGAATGAATGTAACAAAAAAATCCCTGACTCAGCAGGTTTTGGTACAGTGTTTTTGCTCTTTTCAAAAATTCACTGTATAAATACAAAAAAAAACTCAATTTGCAGAAAAAGTACTCGTCTTTGAAGGAGTAACCTCTTATCAGCAGCCTTTGAATCGAATAAGATAGAAAGCCATAATCCAAAACATAGATGGAAGTACTGATTACAAGTACTCCTTTCCAAAAATGTAGATATAGTAGACCAATTCCATTACCAAGGATATCCACCGAGTGCAATACACGGAATAAAGCCCCAATATTTTAAGGGGTTAGAATTTTGATAAAATGACTACTGGGCTGGTGAATACCCTTAGGGACCTCTAGTCCACCAGCAGTTGCATCGACCCAGTGGTTTCAAAATACAAAAGTACAAAAGTTCCAAAAAACGGTGAATTTCGTTATGCTGTACACGTGTTTGAAGGAGTAACCACTCATTAGCAGCATTTGAATCGAATAATATGGAAAACCAACTACATGCGTGATAGTAACGAATCAGCTGTGAAATGTACATTCCATATGCTCGAGATGTAGGTATATTGCTGCTTAGAAAAGGAAAGGTCACAACTGGGAAGTTAAAATCACCACTTTTGTCATATAGCTTAGATTTCAAACACACATCTTCTTTAACGTGCATAGGTATGAAGCTTAAGTAGGTGTATCAGTAGTCTCTTTTTAGTTCTTTTGGACAAATCTGGTGTAAATATTCCTTAAATCTTGGATTTTGAAGAGACAGTACATCGTGTATTTAGCAAGACAGGCCCGTGTCATGAGCAGAACTTTAGTTGCACAGAACTTTGTCCTTGTCAAGGTACTAAAATTATAAAAACCATAGTCAAAATCTGATGTCAACATGAATGATGATAAAGAGGAATCGTAATGATATGAAAAACTCGTATAGTACATAGTAAATAGTAGTGACGGTCTGTGAAGTTTATCTTCGCTGCCACCTAATTTGTTCAATGCATTTGAACATGTACATGTTACAACTTCTGCAATCAAAACAAAATGAAGACAACCCCCTCCCCTAAAAAATAAATAATAACATTGAAGAAATTTATAAAGTTTTAAAAATACATTTCCATATATGTGTAATTTATTTCTTATGTTTAAATGAAAACAAAATGTAAAAGAAAAATATGAAAAAAAATATATATATCAAAAAAGTACAAAAAGTACTAAAAATCATCCCAAAATATATAAATAAACCCACTTTTTAAACTAAAAAACTTCCTGCGGTATTGCCTGTGACCTTGTTGTGGTTGGTACCCTTCCTGTGATATAATTTATTCCACTTTGCTAGCAAGAGACTACTTTAATGTAAGACAGTAGGACATTCTGAGATTTTAAGTCAATTTAAGGGTCAAGTATAGGCGTAATTGTCAGATGTTTGACCAATAAACTCTTGGTATCATTTGACTAAAAACATCTATAAAGTATGTCGTTAATTTGTTATGTGAATCTCAAAGGTCAAAAGGTGAAGGTCATTTCACAAACTGTGTATGCAGAGAGCAAGTCATGTTTTAGACCCCTCATCATTTCAACCCCCTTTGAATCGCTTTATGTAGAAAGGTGATCAAATTGTTATCAATGGTTTATATATTTGTTATTGTAGACATATTTCACGAAAGGATATGGAGTAAATGAACATGTATAACCATTAAAGTTAATTTTCCAACTTCACGTTGAAATTAATGACTGAAAAGTGACTGAAATGAGTTTACAAGAATTTTCAAAGTTTGACCTTTGACCTTCTTTTAAAAAAATCGTGACAACTTCCACATTTGACGAACGGTGAAAACGGATAGAGAACAAAATGACCTTCCGAATGATGTATAATATAACCTGATGTTAGGTAGGTTGGTTAAAATCCTAAACTAGACGCCTTTTGGAATTTCGTTGCTCCGCTAATACGAATAAAACCAAATACAGGTAGACAACTAACTCTAAAACCACTATCTGAAAAAAAATTAAAAAATATGACAAAACACAATTTAGAAAAATGGGTCAAAGAGTGCTCGCCGCTAAACTGCAAGGAACGCTACATTCTTTCTTGTATTTTTTACCCACTGGATACTACCCCAAACAAAAAAAAGTCCGGAATAACTCACACAAATATCTAACAAGTTTAATACAATTTTGATGTGGCAAATTTCGTATGCAAATGAGCTAATAACTCACTAATTATAATAAAAGAATAAATCATTAATAAATTGTTTAAATAAACCATAAGGAACTTGTTCTAGGACTCCAGAAAAAACTGTTAATAACTCATGCCTAAATTGTTTTGGAGATTTATTTCATACCAATATTGTTTCCAATAAATTGCACACAACTTGTTAAAGGCAAATAGATCATAATACAAGTGAAGACCCTAAAAGATGTCTCGCCCGTCCCTGCTTGTCCTTTAAATTGATATGAATCTAAGTGAGCTTATCAGAAAACTTGATGTGCACACTGTACTGTGAAATTACTGTCACTGACAAAAGCCATATAGCTTCCAAAGACCAACCAACATACAAAATATCATTGACCTACCATTTATGCATCATAAGAAAGCAGACATGCTCACTAGACCATGAAATTGAGGTCACATGCATAAGTCATATGGCAGACTGTCAAGTACTGTTCAAGACCAACCTACAAACAAAATGTCATTGACCTACAACTAATAGATAATGAGAAACTAACATGTTCACTAGACCATGAAATTGAGGTCAAATACAAAATTCACCTGCCAGACTGACATGTACTACCCAAGACCAACCTACATACCAAATATTATCAACCTACCACTTCTATTTATTGAGAAATGGACTTAAGCAGAGGAATTTAAAATGGCCACTCAACCATGAAATCTAAGTCAAGGACAAAACTTACCTGCCAGATTGACATGTACTACCCAAGACCAACCTACATACAAAATATTATCAACCTACCACTTCTTGTTATTGAGAAATGGACTTAAGCAGAGAAACTTAATGTGGCCACTCAACCGTGATATTGAGGTCAAGGACAAAAGTTACCTGCCAGACTGACGTGTACTGCCCAAGACCAACCTAATGACCAAAAATTATCAGCCTACCACTTCTAGTTATTGAGGAATGGACCTAAGCAGAGAAACTTAACGTTGCCACTCAACCGTGAAATTGAGGTCAAGGACAAAAATTACCTGCCAGACTGACATGTACTAACCAAGACCAACCTTCATACCAAATATTATCAACCACCACTTCTAGTTATTGAGAAATGGACTTAAGCAGAGAAACTTAACGTGGCCACTCAACCATGAAATTGAGGTCAAGGACAAAAGTTATCTGCAAGACTGACATGTACTACCCAAGATCAACCTACTGACCAAATATTATCAGCCTACCACTTCTAGTTATTGAGGAATGGACTTAAGCAGAGAAACTTAACGTGGCCACTCAACCGTGAAATTGAGGTCAAGGACAACAGTTACCTGCCAGACTGACTTGTACTACCCAAGACCAACCTACATACCAAATATTATCAACCCACCACTTCTAGTTATTGAGGGATGGACTTAAGCAGAGAAACTTAACGTGGCCCCTCAACCATGAAATTGAGGTCAAGGACAAAAGTTACCTGCCAGACTGACATGCACTACTCAAGACCAACCTACATACCAAATATTATCAACCTACCACTTCTAGTTATTGAGAAATGGACTTAAGCGGAGAAACTGAACGTGGCCACTCAACCATGAAATTGAGGTCAAGGACAACAGTTACCTGCCAGACTGACATATACTACCCAAGACCAACCTACATACCAAATATTATCAACCCACCACTTCTAGTTATTGAGGAATGGACTTAAGCAGAGAAACTTAACGTGGCCACTCAACCATGAAATTGAGGTAAAGGACAAAAGTTACCTGCCAGACTGACATGTACTACTTTAGACCAACCTACATACCAAATATTATCAATCCACCACTTCTAGTTATTGAGGAATGGACTTAAGCGGAGAAACTTAAGGTGGCCACTCAACCATGAAATTGAGGTCAAGGACAACAGTTACCTGCCAGACTGACATGTACTACTCAAGACCAACCTACATACCAAATATTATCGAACTACCACTTCTAGTTATTGAGGAACGGACTTAAGCAGAGAAACTTAACGTGGCCACTCAACCGTGCAATTGAGGTCAAGGTCACATGATCTTATGTCCGTCAGGTAGCACTCGATTAGTTCTACCACTGGACCATATATGATGTTCCTACATCAAAGGGTTTTCAATATATCCTGTATTTTGTAAAAGTTAATGCCGTCGCCGTCGCCGCCGTCGTCGCCGTCGTCATACTTTGTACGCCTATGTCTCGCTTTCCGCGACTTTCGTCGCGGGCGAGACAAAAATTGTTTGGAATAAATTGTAAGTAAATCAAAAACTGTATGAAATAAATCATAAATAACTCTAAAATAACTCCAATGAAATAAAAAGTGTACGTGCTATTATCACAATAATTTGAAATATAGGTTACTTCCTAATTTCTCACATACACATGTACATTAATAACATACCTAAATTCTATTTATTTCTAGTTATTATGTATTTTTCCCGTTTCCATTACTAATTTTGCAGTATTTAGTTATGTTCTGTAAATTGCTTTGAAAGTATCCACATAAATATATTCACATATATAATGAAGATATTTATCGGATGATGCTTCAAATATATTTGAAATTGTTCAAAATATAACTTGACTATAGAAACAAATTATCATGTCAATTTAATCTATAAATTAAATATTTCAATTTTTTGGAAAAGGCATTATCATAACCCAACCCATCATCACTATACCATGCAAGCAGGCCCTTTCTGAAAACATACTCAATTTAAGGAATTTATTAGGGGCATATACTACCTTTACATGCCATATTAGTTTCATGATATATTTTCTTCGAAAACTGTTTGTCATGCAGTTTATTTTTAAGTATAAATATACCTTATTTCGTTTTTTTTTCTATTAACTGGCACATCCACTCACTCTCCCCTCTGAGATTTTTCTAAAACTGACAACTTCTGGTGTGCGCATGAATGTTTAAAGTCACATGATTTCTGTTTTCTTGTGTAATAGTTATAAATTGTATTCAAATTGTTTTTGAGAATTAAAGTGTAAATTCAGTTATAATAACTCATAGCAAAATTGAAATTGGTGTTTTTAAAGACAATAAATCGTATCAAACTTGTAGTGATTTGATTATAAAGTAAATGAATCGTACCAAAATTGTAAAACTTTTGTGTCAAAACTTTTGTGTCTAAGACAATAAATTGCAAATAACTTGTTTTTATGCATGAAATTGTTTTAATAAATTGCACAATCCCACAAATAACTTGTACTAAACTTGTATAGCTTTAATAACTCATTTCACAACTCATATGATCAGTTTAAGAGTTATTTAATAAATTGTAAATAAATCAGTACAATAACTCATGTATAAAATTATACAATTTAAGTATGAGTTTGATATGATTTTAGTACGATTTTTTTTAAAATATTTTTGTTTGGGGCTACACAATTTTGTATACATTTTCTACAAAAACGGCCAAGTTAAGCCCATTTAACAAATGAAAGGTCTCGTTCACACGGCAAATGTTAAGAATTAAAAATACAATATAAATACAAATTCACACTTATTTTTTATTTAGAGTTTGAATTTTTAAAACTCTGCCATAACTTTAAGGGGGAGGAGTGCTAATTTCGACATGGGATTTTAACAAAAATATATCTGTAAGTCTATATCTTACCATAAATTTACACAGTAACAATTTAAATCCCATGGGAACTTTCAAATCCCATGAGAAAATGCCGTTTCCCATGGGATTTACTATTTCATATGGGATTTATCATTTCCGTGGGAATTTTATCATTTCCGTGGGAATTTTATCATTTCCATGGGATTTCTTTAATATCACATGGGAATATTTTTCAAATTGAAATGAGTTTGTACTTGTTCTTGAGAGAATTTCTCGTGTATTGATATACTATCATGCTTTCAAAGTTTGGCATTTTTTTTTTTTTTTTTT